>JANFOE010001467.1:0-146718 GCA_025667525.1 Glebionis coronaria | reverse complement strand
TATATATATATATATATATATATATAATATATATATATATATATATATATATATATATATATATATATATATATATATATATATATTTATATATATATATATATTATATATATTATATATATATATATATATATATATATATATATATATATATTATATATATATATATATATATATATATATATATATATATATATATATATATATATATATATATATAGATATATATATATATATATATATATATATATATATATATATATATATATATATATATATATATATATATATATATATATATATATACTAGCGTCGTAACCTGCCCAACGGGCGAGGTCGTTTTTTTGTTGTTCCAGAGGGTTTACGGTTTATGCGTTTTCAGTTTATTGAATTTGTAATTTAACCTTAAGTATATCTTAGTTATATTTTATGCTTAAGTAACGTTATATTTATTTTTTAAATTTAAAATTCTATTCGAATTTAAAATAAATTTTTAATATTTTAAAATTTTAAAAGTCCGAATAATATAATTTGTTAAACTATCTAAAATCTTTTAAAAAATGTCCAAAAAGTAGTTCTGTTTTATTTATGTTTGTTGGCAGGGCGTGTGATAGTTGTGTAACCTGCCCAACAGGCTGGTTCGGTTTGTAAGTCATTTTACGAAACAACGTTGGTCGATCAGTTATATTGGTTGACACTGGGACATTTGGTTGTCTGTGTTAGAATATCGTCTTTGTTAAAAGGAAACCAGCCTTTGATTGTGTCTATCCTTGACTCTCCCAACGGAAGAATTCAATTCATAAATTTTTTACGTTTGTAATTGAGTTTTAATGGTTGTTGTGTTTATCTAATACTAATGTTTTTAAGTATTTTTTAATTGGTGCCATACGCGACCGATAGCGGGTAAGCTTTATATATAATCTTAAAAATATTAAGTTGACGTGCATAAATATTCAAAAGCGCAAAACATATTAAAGACAAAAATTTCAGAGAAATAACGTGTTCCTTTCATAAAATTACTCGGCTCCTTATGATAGTAGTTACATAAGGCTAATATTACAAATAGAATAGTTGTAAACGAAAAGAAAGTATTCATATATTATGAAAGAATAATGAAAATATGATAAGAAAAATTATATTACATTGTCTTTATTGGTATACGAAATAAAAAAAATTTGTACACTACGTGGTCTCGTTTTTTGTACATCTACAGTTGGTTGCCTTTCTAGACACAGTTAATTCATGATCCTATGATTAAAAAGAATACCACATCGACATCCTCCGCATAATCATACGTCACACAAGAGAAACTGCCTCATATGAATAAGGCTCGTCACAAACCAGACATCTAACAGCAGAAAGTGAGAACTCAAATCTGCATCTTTCATCAGGGATAGATAAACTAAATCTATGATGTAGACTAAAAAACAAAGTAAAAATGATAAGTAATTGGATCTGTTGATTCAATAGGAATGCCAGCAACAATTCTGCTAATAATCGTTGATTCTGAAGAATGCCCGAAAATTAGGGTAAAACACGGCAACACAACGGCCAGTGGTTTAACTTTATTAAACTGGTAACTGTCTTGCTAGGGTTACAGCAGATTCATTAAATAATGACTGCAAACAAAGAAAGCCCAATGACAAAGTCCAACTGAAAGTGAAAAAAACATAAAAATACAAAAAACTGATAGTAAAAAGGCTTTTCGGGCCTTGGAAAATCTGCAACCAGCTAAAAGTGGTTACAACGTCGTCGGTCTCCTTTTTACGCACGTTTTGACAGGTCACGGGCTAAAAACGGACTTAGGATGCAAAAGTTATGCCCATTTTACTAAAACCCTCTTCGTCACGCGATCTCGGGCCTCCAGAAACAAGTCAGCCCGTTCTTCAATACTTGGGCCTCCATCATTCCCCCCTGGATAAGAAAAATTCGCCCTCGAATTCCCAACTGTATCATCATCTGAAGAATCACCATGGTAAGGCAACAAGTGCTTCACATTAAAAACATCAGAACAACGAATATGACTTGGCAACTTCAAACGATAAGAATTTGAGTTCATCTTATCCACAATTTCCACTGGACCAATCTTCTTAGCAGACAATTTATTATATTCACCAACTGGAAAACGATCCTTAGTCAAAATAGCCCACACAAAGTCTCCTACTTCAAAGTCAACATGTCTCCTCTTTTGATCTGCATCCTGCTTGTACTTCGAATTAGCGCGAACTAAGTTGTCACGAACAGATTTATGAACATCATGCAACCCCTCAACAAAATCCTGCACTTTCTTTGGAACAGACCTAGAAATCTGAGGAGTCATAAGATCAAGAGGACCACGTGGCTGAGCAGAATAAACCACCTGGAAAGGACTACACCCAATGCTCCGATTAACAGCATGATTATGAGCAAACTCAGCTTGATACAACTTCTGATCCCATGCCTTCACATGATCACCCACCAAACACCTTAACAGGTTACCAAGGGACCTGTTAACAACTTTGGTTTGCCCATCAGTTTGAGGATGATAAGCACTACTAAAATTGAGTTGAGTATTCACCATCTTCCACAAACTACGCGAAAAATGACTAAAAAACCTGGTGTCCTGGTCAGAAACAATGGAGGAAGGTAAACCATGTAAACGGTACACATCCCTAAAGAAAAGTTGGTCTACATTAACTGCATATGTTGTCTTCTTGCAAGGAATAAAATGAACCATCTTAGAAAAACGATCAACAACAACAAATATTGAATCATTACCCCTTTGATTACGAGGTAGCCCCAACACAAAATCCATGCTAATATCAACCCAGGGCTGCAAAGGAACTGGCAAAGGCATATAAAGACCTGCATTAGTAGCTGTCCCCTTTGAAACTTGACAAATACGACACCTCTTGACGTAACGATCCACTTCCTTCCTCATAGTAGGCCAAAAATAAGAAGCTTGAACCAACTGTAAAGTGCGATCACGACCAACATGTCCTTCACCATGCAACTCCTTAATAATTTGCAAGCGAAGACTTGAATCAGGAATACAAAGTTGATTCCCTTTGAATAGGAACCCATCATGCATAACAAAATATGTTTTCTCTCCAGATTGCAAATCCTGCAGAACAATTGAAAAGTATGGATCCACAGTCACCATGTCACGAATGACATCTAGTCCAGGAACATCAACCTGCATGGTTACAAGTAAACTACTTCTCCTGCTTAAGGCATCAGCAGCACGATTGGAAGCACCCGTTTTGTGTTTCACCACAAAAGTAAATTTCTCAAGAAAAGCCAACCAACGCCCATGTTTATGTGAAACCTTATCTTGAGTACGAATATGCCTTAAGGAATCATGGTCAGTGAACAAAAAAAACTCCTTATGAAACAAATAATGGCGCCAATGCTTCACAGCTTGGACCACTGCATAAAACTCCAAATCATAAGTACAGTACCTCAACTTTGGCCCTATCAACTTCTCGCTAAAATAGGCAACAGGCCGCCCACCCTGACTAAGAACTCCACCAATTGCAACCTTAAAACATCAGTATGAAGCTCAAAAACTTTAGAAAAGTCAGGCAATACCAGGATTGGCGCTGTAGTAAGCTTTTTCTTGACAACCAGAAAAGCCATCTCTGCTTCCTCCGTCCACACAAATGACTTACCCTTCATACAGTCTGTCAAAGGGGCCATAATGGAACTGGAATAAGGGATAAACCGCCTATAGAAAGAAGCAAGACCATGGAAACTCCGAACTTCAGTAATGGTAGTTGGAGTTGGCCACTCCTGAACAACTACTACCTTAGATTCATCCACCTGTATGCCATCACCAGAAACAACATACCCTAAAAAATACTTTAGGGGTCATGAACACACACTTCTTCGCGGCTGCATAAAAATTATCCTTCCGAAGCAAGGTCAAGACCTGCCTCACATGATTGACATGCTCATTATAAGAAGCACTATAAATAAGAATGTCATCAAAATAAACAACCACAAACTTTCCAATAAAAGGCCTGAGCAGTTGATTCATTACACGCATAAATGTGCTTGGTGCGTTTGATAAACCAAAAGGCATGACCAACCACTCATACAACCCTACACGGGTCTTGAAGCGGTCTTCCACTCGTCACCAGGTCTAAGACGAATCTGGTAATACCCACTCTTCAAATCCAGCTTCGTGAAAATGGTAGCACCACTAATCTGGTCAAGAAAATCATCAAGGCGAGGAATAGGGAACCTGTACCTCACATAAATCTTATTGATGGCTCGACAATCAACACACATACGCCATGTACTATCCTTCTTTGTAGTCAATATGGCAGGAACAGCACACGGGCTCATACTCTCACGAACATGACCCTTGGAAACCAGCTCCTCAACCTGCCTGCGCAACTCCTCATGTTCTCCCGGGCTCATCCTATAATGTGGCCTGTTAGGAAACTTTGACCCAGGCTCTAGATCAATATGATGTTGTATGTCACGCAATGGTGGCAAACCATCAGGTAATTCATCAGGGAAAACATCAGAGAATTCCTCAAGTAAAGGGATCATGGCTTCAGGAACTTCACCATCTTCAGAAACCTCCTTCCCTATTAATACAAAAACATCACCTCCCACCTCCAGCTCGTCTTCGAACTGCGAAAGAGTTAGTAAAGTACCAGTGGGTTTATTAACTAATTTCCTTAGGTTTATTTGGCATCAAAGTAATCTTCACACCCCTAAACAGGAAACTATAAGTATTAGTTCTCCCATGGTGAGTTACATCACGGTCATACTCCCAAGGTCTACCACCAATAAGTGACAAGCATCCATAGGTATCACATCACACCAAAGATTATCCTTATAAGTTGTTCCTACAGAAAACGGAACTTGGACACGCTTGGAAACTGTTATCTCCCCACCCTTTTTTAGCCACTGTAACTTATAAGGTTTGGGACGATCTTCAGTTTTCAGCCCTAATTTCTGGACTGCTCCTTCAGCTATCAAATTATCACAACTACCTGAATCGCATACAAAAGTGCAAACCTTGCCCATAATGGTACAAGTTGACTGAAAGATGTTGTGTTTGAGCCAATCATCACCATCAACTTTAGGTGTTAAGCAGGAGCGCCTTACCACCAAATTCACTCCCAAATCTCCAGACACATACTCCTCATCATACTCAGGTTCTGCATCATAAAATGCGTCTCCCACGTAGTCATCATAAGCCACATCATCATCTTCCTTAGGTTCAATAAATAACTGCTTCTTCCCAGCCTTCTTACACTTTGATTGTCGGTGACCAGGTTCACCCCAGTTAAAGCACTTGAACCCACCACTACCGGCCGCTTTAGGAACTGGTCCAGTATTCTCACCAACTGCTTTAGCCTGAGTTGGGGCAAAACGCGATGCCGCATTACCCGAACCAGAAGCACCTGTTATTGCAGGAGAAGAAGAACTCCCACTCGTCGTTTCTGCTTCTCAAAAGTCAGTGCTTGTTGATACGCTTCAGAAAGTGTCATTAGATCAAACATGTTAACGGAATCCATGATCTGGACTCTTAAACCACCAATGTATCGAAAGACAAGCTGATCTTCTGTCTCTTGAACGTCATTCCTTGCAATTAGCTGGTAAAATTCGGTCGTGTAATCTTCAACAGACTTGGCCCCCTGTTTCAGATTCTGTAACCGCTGGTACATCATTCGCTGGTAGTTATGAGGAATAAAATTATCCCTCATGACTTTCTTCATCTTCTGCCAACTCGTGATCTTTGACTTCCCAACTCTGTTCCTCGTTAGTTTCAATTGTTGCCACCACGCGGATGCCCGACCACGTAACTTGGTAGCGATCAACGAAACCCTTTTGTTTTCTGGAACTTCTTTGAATTCAAATACTTTTTCAACAGCAACAAGCCAATCAATAAACTCATCAGGCTTTAAAGTGTCCCTATTAAACTCGGGAATATTAACCCTCATTCCGGTCTCCCAACGCCTATCATTATTCCCACTGCGATCTCTCATCCGTCGCCCTACTGATTGTTCGTCATCAGACAAACCATCACCAAATGGATTTTCTTCCAGATCTGCATCTTCTTCCTTATGACGGCGATTACGAGGCCTCCTATTACTCATCAAAGTGTTCATCTGGTCAGTCAATTGATCAAAGATTTGATCGAATCGCTCCTCCATTCTTTCCATCATACGCTGCTCAAATTCCTGTTCATTCACATCGTGAATAGGCCTAGTTCTCCTTGGAGGCATCTTGATCAGGAACTTTGGCTCTGATACCAACTGATGTAGATTAAAAAACAAAGTAACAAAGATAAGTAATCTGTTAATTCAATAGGAATGCCAGAAACAATTCTGCTAATAATCGTTGATTCTAAAGAATGCCCGAAAATTAGGGTAAAACACGGCAACACAACGGCCAGTGGTTTAACTTTTATTAAACTGATAACTGTCTTACTAGGGTTATAACAGATTCATTAAATAATGACTGCAAACAAAGAAAAACCCTAAAAATCCAACGGGTTGGACCGTAGCCCAATGACAAAGTCCAACTAAAAGTGAAAAAACATAAAAATGCAAAAAACTGATAGTAAAAAGGCTTTTCATGCCTTAGAAAATCCACAACCAGCTAAAAAAGGTTACAACGTCGTCGGTCTCCTTTTTACGCACGTTTTGACAGGTCACGGGCTGAAAACGGACTTAGGATGCATAAGTTATACCCATTTTACTAAAACCCTCTTTGTCGCGCGATCTCGGGCCTCCAGAAACAAGTCATCCCGTTCTTCAATACTTGGGCCTCCATCAATCTATGACAGCTATATACATGTTCAACGACAGTAATCCGCCTCTTGTTATTCAGCGTTGAGAGATAATATATGCACTTGTTGCTGGAATCCTGAAGATAGCCATAAATAATAAAGATGTCAATACATGACGCAGAAAAAAGATAATGATCACAAAAAAATAAGAGACAATTTGCTATTTTTACCATCATATAAAGACCTACAAGCATTTGAATAAACCTCAGTCCTCACATTGAAGACACTACTCCTTAAACTACATCCGCGTCATGTAATTATTTGGTGCAAACTATAAAAAAGCAGTAAGATAATCACCAAAGAGTAAAAATATGGATATAAGTAAATAATCTTCACCCTTCAGTATAGACTGATTCACCCTAAGTGGTGTGTGTTAAACCCGTGCCTAAAAGCACAATATTGAAAGTTTGTGTCATCTGGTGTACTTCATGATGATAATCTTATTCATGAATTTTTTGGTTATCTCGGTATTATCAATGCCTATGTATGTGCTTGATAGATAATGTTCTTATGTTCTTAAAATCAACCATTCCAATGTTGCATTTGAGAAAATGAAAGTACTTGCATATGTATCCACCCACCAGCTTAAGATAGTCTTTGAAGAACCTGTCTTGCATCTTAATTGCTCGTATTGTTGCCACTCCAAGTGATGTTTCTGACGCGTAGTTCATCATTGGTGCTTTGATAGTTATTTGTGTACACTCACCTCCATTGCTTCATCAGTTGTAATATATTTGAAGCGAGGGTGAACAATCATTCTAGAATTGAAATGCTTCTTTGGTAATTCTTCGGCTTACAGGCTTTTTCTTTGACAGCACGGTCTTCATGCCACTCCTTAAATAACTCTTTCTACAGTTTAACAATACTCTAATGTCGTACTTTTTATAGATTTTTTAATCATACAAGTGAATATATCACCAGATCCAATTATTTCTAAAATGTTCTACTATAAAGTAGTAGAAATAGTACTCACCCTGATGTAAACTGAACACTTATAATTGAAACCCAAATACAACAAAACACTTTGGTCTCGATCTCTTCCGGTTCATCTCTCCAATCTTTTTCCATTATCAGCATCAAGTATCTGTCAGGATTGTATTGTTAAAACAGCAAACACACACACATAATGAGAGTCCATGACATTTAAGTGGTTAAGCAATTTGTCTATAACCATGTTCGATGCTAGGATTCTTGTGTTGTAATTCATAACTAAGTATTACATCAGTAACCAAAGAGTGTAGTTCTTTCTACGATTATGATCAAGATAAACAAACTACTGAAGCTAACTTAATTGGTATGATTGTCGTGCATGAATAAATAGGCATAGAAACCAAATACCGAAACCCATTATCCGTCTAATTTGTATTTTTTTCTAGCCGACACATAACTCAAACTAATAGTATCCCCAAATACCGTAGCTAACTTTAGCTGGTTTGATTGTGGTGGATGAATAAATAGACATAGAAACCAAATCCTAAAACCCATTATCCATTGGTCAACCCAACCCGCCCAGTTTTGAACCTGATTAAAAAAGTTACCTGTTTTTATTTTTGTAGTGTCACAGAATCTTAAGCATGCAGTGGCAGGTATCGCCCTCCCTATATGTGGTGAGGACCAATGATGACTTGGCACGTTAATGGGGATTGAAAACATAGGATACCATTCGATCAAAGCTCATAAATAGCCACACCTGACCACCCCATTCTCTACAAATACAATGTTCAAAAAGATAATCCTGGGGCGTAAAAGAAGGGCAATCTTCATAAACCTACCACACAACGAAGAGATAAAAACACCTGCGGAAATGGTGATAGACTTGAAAAAATATACAACGAAAAACATGTTACCCTATCCAGTGAGTCTCTGCGCCTCCTCCCACTTTCTGGCTCAAAACTCTTTAAGCCACCTTACTTGATTTTCCTTCATATCAGAATGAATAGCAACTGACCTTGAATCCTTGAATAAGCAGGAAGCTAGTTTTTGGTAACTATGATTTATTAAATTTCCTAAATACACTCACCCATAAAAAAATGTTTTTTGTTTATGCAATGCAACTGATCTATAAAATAAGACCATCTTACCATGATCAAACACAAGGTAGTAAGAAAATTAGATACACCTTCTACACCAACACAAGAAATAAAAACAAATATGTATATAAGTGCACTGTCTCCTTCTACATAAACAGAAACGCGGCCAAAAACTTAAGAAGATGATCATTTCGAATAGAGCCTAAATATAAAGTGTTTACAACTTCTAATGTATATTCACTTATTGTATGTTCAGTGAGTTATAGAGCTTACTGGTACTTTATGAGCAGACATTTCTTCAAAGAAAGAGTTTGCAAATTTTGGACCTAAATGACTATACATTGCAGCATCTGGAGCATTGTTTGGGGTGCGGTAGTCATCTTCCTTCATGTAAGATATGTGTGTCATTGGCCTCCATACTATTCTTCTGATCATAATCTTTTAATGCTTGTTTATGGCCGTATGTCAGAATAAGCAACCGGTAACACAGAGAATGATGGCCCTAACCTTCTAATTAAAATTCAATAAATAAAAAATCGTGAATTCAGCACATACTAAAATACTTAAATGCAAACACATATATGAAGAGTTAACATATCAACTATATGCAGTAACAGCAAAACTCATTCCAAGTTAATTTCACGCACTTTGCAGATATTAGCGGTGAAAGGACAATTGAATTGTAAATTAAGGGCGCACACACAAATAAATAGTTACATGCACATATGGAGAATGATACAACAGTCAGATTAGGAAAATTACAGTTACTTGCAGCACAACTGCACAACACACATACATAGTTACAACACACACGTAGACACAAACAGTTAAAATGGTCGAGACAGAACATTTCAACAAATATCTATTTCAGAATCCCGTATGTTTTTTAAATGCCTCGTTGTGGGTTCGTCCAGTACTCAATGCTATAAACAAGTTCGAACCCTAACAGCGTCGAAAACCATGTCAAACAGTGTTACTTATGTTGATCCCAAACTTAGATCGATTTAGCTTTATGTATACGAGATTAGATCAAGTAATACACTTAGAGAAACCTTTGTATATGTATACGACAATCTAAGTGTTATGCGGAATTAACACTTAAACAAGAACACACAAGATGTAAACAAACTTTCACTTTGATTAATGATATCAAACTTGCTTACAATGAAAGTGTTTAACGTATGAAAACTTATATTAAACAATAACCTAAAGGTCTTCTTTTATAGACATAAGAAGCCTTGTACAATAATCTACGTATCAAATATTCTAGGTAAAGATAAATATAGAAAATATATTGTTGTTCCTATCTTTACTAGAAGTAATATAGAACATAATAAACGCGTAGATCATATCCTTCCATCAGTGCTTGTCTTCAATGTGTCAACGCTTGACATCCTCTTGTCAACGCTTGATCTGTCAGCGTTTGTTTTCTTCCTATCAACGCTTGTTTTACTCTTGTCAGCGCTCAAGTAGACTGGCTATAATTTATTCCCAACAATCCTCCCCTAAACTTGATATCTACTCTAGTGATCAAGTTTCTGAATAAACATTAAGAACTAGGAGGAATATTACAACACTTATCATATTGGTAATAAAAAAATCTGATCAAATCTTTTGCCACGTCACTTGAATATCAATTTACAGCTGTGTATTCTTCATCTTCTCCAAGACTTCCTTGGACATGAAATACTGACCATCTACAAGTAGATACTCAGGAAACTTTGTAGAGCTCAAATAATAAACTCCAGCAGCTGAATACAATCTCCATTGAAGACCACTGAGATCATCTTCAAGATCCTTCCAAATAGCAGGATCTTCATCTCTTGGTCCATACGTTCTCTTGAATGTTGACCACAGTTTTATTGCATTGACTGAAGTGGGATCTTCAGTCTTATACTTGGCTTCTAACAACCTCCATAGGTCTACCAAGTCTTCTCTATCAAAACTTGCAAACAAAGATATAAGAGTGGTAAAAGTGTGAACCTCTTTTCCATACTTGTCAATCTTCCAAAACCCACATTCATCTTCTTCATAGCTTATAATAGGGTTTCTGGAATCAAGTGGTAACACTTGTACCATATCTGAAGCTTCTAATGGTGAGAGCTTGAGGCTCTTTCTAATAACAGCTTCACTTAGATTTAATGGATCCATATCTTTGGGAAACTCAAGAGGGACTCCCTTTTTCACAGGTCTGGGAACAAACATTGCCTTCTTAAGCTCCATTTCCTCTACAAGTTCTTCTTTTCTTTCATCAGAAAGAAGTCTTAGAGTATTTTCTTCCTGCACTCTAACCCAAATGGGATAAGCTCTGCACTCCAACTCTTCAAATGTCAAACCAATCAATTTCTTTTGAGTCCATCTTGTTCCATGACATCTGAGTAGCATGTAGTACAACTCCCTTCTATCCCTTTTCAAATTTGAGAGAACATTGCTTGCTTTGTGTTTCAGAATGACCTTGCAATCTTTTTGTACTCTGAGAAGAATCTCCAAACCCCATATCTGATCTGAAATGGTCAAATGTGGATTCTCCATACACCTATCTTCCCAAGCATGGTACATCTGAACAACTTCTGGCATATCAAAATCAACCTGCAATTTCAACTCATTTAACTTCTCTTTTGCCAACTCATCACCATACTCAAGTCTTTCTGGTTGTTCTATGATCATTACACTTGAGTCTGAACTGGCTTCATCACTTCCTTCTTGCTCTTCTGAAGTGACAACAAAAGGTGATTCACCCACCTTCTTTCTTTCTTGTTCCATAATTTGTGCAGCCAACCTTCTATCAAACTCAATTTGTGTTGCATTCTTTGGAACAACTTCCTCTACCATAATACCCTTACCCTTATCTAATGGATCAACTGTTGGTAAGGTAGATGGTAATACCTGTGAAGAAACATCTTTGATGATGTATGATGACTGGAATACATCAGCCTCATCTGCAGGTCTGTCAACGCCCAATTTTGCTTTGTCAGCGCCCAAGTTACTCATGTCAGCGTTCAAATCTGTCTTGTCAACGCCCAAAGTACCTGTCTCAGCGCCTCTTGTGATTTCCTCCAACATGGCTGTAAATGACAAATTTAAGTTTGTAGGAGAGACTAGAGACGTATCAAAACCTGTTTGTTTCTTCAAACTTGTTAGGGACTCAGCAACACCCAAAGATTCACCATCATGAGAGCCCTTATCACTCACATTTATTTGTTCATCCTCCCCTTTGGAAGATTCCTCCATCCCTCTCCTTGTGCTAGCATTCTCCAAGATAACAATCCTCTCCCTCAATTGCTTGAGTTCAAGGCCTTGTGTACTGACAATATGTACCAAGTCTGCATTTTGCTTTTGTAAGCTTATGCAGACAGCCGTCAATTCCATCAATGTCATTGGTTCCAATCTGCCCTCTTCTAAAATAGGTATTTGACCTCCCAAGTTAGATTCATTGGGCATGGATGAGGTCTTAATTACGGTAGGATTGTCTTGGCCAGCTTCTAAGCCATAACCAATAGTCTCAGCCTCATCCATAGCACCAACCACACTTGTGGTGGTGGTTCTCTCTACTACATGGCTAAGACCACTAGAGGAGAACACTCCAGTAGTCCTTTGGCGTTTTTGTAACCTATATTGTGTTGGGGGAGAAGATGAGGTAGATTGGGTGGATGTTGGTTGTTAAGGGGTGTTTGGGTCTGTGAAGGATGAGTGTCAACGTTTGAAATAGGCATGTCAACGCCAACATTTAATGTGTCAGCGTCGAAGGGTTCTTGGTCAAGTTGCATGTGTTGTGGTGAAGGTGAAGGTTCAGGTATTGGGTCATGTTCGGGTTGTGGGTCTGGTTGGGGTTGAGCTGCTTTAATGACAGCAATCATAGCTGGGGTTAGGGGTAGGTCACGATGTGGGGGTGAGTTCATCTTCATAAAAATTGCTTTTTTTTGCACAGGGATCTCATAAAAATCATCATGATCCCTTGTGCAGTAATTTTGCACCTCAAAAACCATTTGTAAAAATCTGGGATAAGCTAAAGTCATTTTGTTCCCTTTATTTTTACACATGCCCTCAAAAATCATTTTAGAATAATTAAATTTTTGCCCAGTAGCAATGCACACAATAGCACTAGCAATAGATCTATTGATCTCATTGTGTGCAGTACACTTGCGACTCAAACTTTGTAAGAGGACATGTATTAGGTACTTCCAGGCTGGGGGAAACTCCTGTTTATGATATTTATTTAAAGTTCCCTCATCAGGGAATGGATAACCCAAAGCCCTTAGTCCTTGTTCTATTTCATTAATGGGGAGGGTGGTTATACCATTGGCATCATCAAGATGCAAAGCTTGGCGAACAAAAGCTTCAGTAAACACCCATGTTCTCCCATGAACAATAGATGATAATGTAGTTACTCTATTAACTATTGAGGAACTAACATTGTTCCAAAACTGTTTAATATGTGTGACAGGAATGAGTGGAGCATGAGAAAGAGCATACCTAATTGGGGATGTATTCAAATACGCCACCATTTGTGTGTATTGGGGAAACAGAGTATCATCGGCTTCAAGATATGCTACCATGTTGTGTTGACTCCTGAACCCCAATTCCAAATCACTTGGTTTAAATTTGGGTGCCATTGCTGAAAGCTGTTGGAATGATTGATAAAGATGAAGTTTATAGGAGAAAATTGTGTTAGACAAGAATGATAGGTAACCTGTTTAAAATAGGAGCCAAATATATAGGAGAGAAAAATGCATCTGATTGGCCCAAAAATAGGCAAGTATTTTCAAAATGCAATCATGAAAATATTGAAAAGAAATAAGTTTATCTCATGCATTAAATGAAAGTTATCTGCTCTCAAAATTACGGCCCAAAAATATGTCAAAAACTAACAACTGGGTAAGTCCCATTGAGTGTCAACGGTCAAAAATAACCCATCAACGCCCAACGGCTATATCCTTGTCAACGTTTGCCAAAGCCATGTCAGCGTCTAAATTGGTGACAACAACGCTTGGAAAAATACTTGTCATCGTCCAAAAATAAAAATTTATAAAAATGAAAAATGACCTTAACAAAGTAATTTATCCTAGAGAAGATAACCAAAAATTTGATAATTATTATAGGGCGGCAAGCATTGTCCAGTTATGCACACTTGCTTATGCAAGATAGACATAACAGTCCTCTAGAGTCCCTTGCTAACCAAAACTCTTAACAACTAAGTTACCTCATAAAATTCCTTGCTACTCCCAGGTAAAACCCATGATAAAATCATTCCCAAGTCTCCCAACAGACCACAACCAATTCTAGGCCAAAAATTTCTTGACAGCATGCATAGTATATCAACTTTGCATGCTACAGTGCCTCATGATTTAGTAAAACTAACTCATATTCACATGTGGACACAATCTAGAATTGTGATAAGAGTATCATAAGGATACCCAAAAATCCTAAAGGTTCCTAAAACCTCCCTTTAAACTGTGATACAAATGTTGCCAAAAATATGCATGAACATAAAAAATTTATGTCAAGATAGGAATAGAAAATTCCAACCATCATCCATAAATAAAAACATGCTCAAACAAGTCTCCAATGATCCATAAGCAACTCTGTATCCAATGGTATAATTCTAACGCCTCCTGCACATTTAGATTGAAAACCACAAAACTAACATTGTTGCTGACAACGCCCCGATAACACTTGTCAGCGCTAAAGAAACATATGTCAGCGTTAGACAAATATATTGCTGACAACGTCACAATAACACTTATCAGCGTTAAAGTAACCTTTGTCAGTGTTATAAAAATATAGTGGAAAATCTAAATCCTCAAAAAGACCAATAACAATGCATTATCCTGTACATAATTTTACAAAAAGAATCCAAAAACACATATTATATGAGATTGATCATTCCAATACTTGTTACCAAGTATTGAAACCTTCCAGCATCAAAAGGTTTAGTTAGTAAATTTGACACATTCTCCTCTGTGTCAACCCTATCTGGTTGTATTAAACCTTTTTCAAAACAATCTCTTATAAAATGGTGTCTAATTTCTATGTGTTTGATTTTAGAATGATGTACAAGATTCTTAATAATGCATAAAGTGCTGTTATTGTCAACAAATATCTTGGTATGCATGAAGTTATACCCATAGTCCAACAGCTGGTTCTGAATCCACAAAACTTGTCCACAACAAGCAGCTGCAGCCACATACTCTGCTTCAGTTGTAGAATTAGCCACCACTGTTTGTTTCTTGCATTGCCAAGATATCAACCTGCTCCCAAGAAACTGACATCCACCAGTTGTGGATTTTCTATCAAACTTATCACCTCCATAGTCACTGTCTGAATATGCAATAAGCTCCAAAGGTGAATCTTTAGGATACCACAGGCCAAGACTAGGATAGCATCTTAGGTACCTAAAGGTTCTTTTGACAGCATAAAGGTGACATTCTTTGGGAGTCACTTGATGACGTGCACATGCACACACAACAAACATGATGTCAGGTCTGGAGGCTGTGAGATACATCAATGAACCAATCATTGATCTATAGTGCCTGACATCCACATCCTTTCCATCTCCAATCTTTCCCCAAGGGTGTTCTCTATCCATAGGAGTAGTAGCCCTCTTTTCATGTGGAGAAAAGCCAAACTTCTTCAATATCTCTGCCACATATTTATCCTGGGAGATGAAGATACCATCTTCTTTCTGCTGAACTTGTAACCCTAGAAATAAGTTCATCTCCCCCATTGCACTCAACTTGAATTTGTCTGTCATGAGTTTGGAGAAATCCTCACTCATCTTTGGATTGGTGAATCCAAAGATGATATCATCAACATAGACCTGAACAAGTAGCACATCCTTACCATGCTTCTTTGTAAACAATGTCTGATCTATGGTGCCCCTTTTGAATCCATTGTGTACCAAATAAGTAGACAAAGTACCATACCATGCTCTTGGGGCTTGATGAAGTCCATACATAGCCTTCTTGACTCTATACACCTTGTCTGGATTCTCTAGATCTTCAAAACCCGGAGGCTGCATCACATATACCTCCTCAACAATTGTTCCATAGAGGAAGGCACTCTTGACATCCATTTGATAAACAGTGAAGCCCATGCAGGATGCATAGGCTAAAAAGATCCTTATAGCTTTAATCCTTGCAACTGCTGCAAAGACCTCCTCATAGTCTATCCCCTCCTCTTGTGTATAACCCTGAGCCACTAATCTTGCCTTGTTTCTGACCACAATACCTCTTTCATCTCTCTTGTTTCTTAGAACCCATCTAGTCCCTATAGGTCTGACATATCTGGGACAATCAACCAGCTCCCAAACATCCTGAATTGCAAATTGGTGAAGCTCATCCTGCATTGCTTCCACCCAACTTGGTTATTTGAGAGAATCAAATATCTTCTTGGGTTCCTGTTGTGACAGAAAACAGGCAAACAAGCATGATTGCACAAGAGGGGTATCAACCTTCTTGTGTATATTGGCAATGAATCCACCAAGATTCTGATGAGATCTTCTAGACTGAACAGGAGTCATAACACCCCCAATAATTTGTGATGGCGGATGATTCTTCATAGTAGAAGTGAGAACTCCTCCATCAAAAAGTCTGTTGTCTTCAATCTCATTATCCAAGTTGCCAATATCTTCTTTATCAGACTCTCTTTGATCAACATGAGGATGAACCTCTTCATATAAATTTGAAGGTTCACCTTGTTCAAAAGTAGAAGAGAAAAGAGGCTCAAAAGTGTTTTCAACGCCTGAACTTTGGTTGTCAGCGTTGGAAATTTTGTTGTCAACGTTTGAGCCATCAACGTCTGAATTTGTCCTGTCAGCGCTAGATTTGCCTTTGTCAACGCCTGAAGGATCATGCATGTTGTTAGCTGGTGATACTTGGGGACCACCATTATTCTTTCTAGCAGCAGCAGCAGCAAAAGCATCTGTCCATATGGGAATTGTAACATACTCTTGTATAGGAGATGTCTTTTCTGCTTGTGATCCAACCTCTTCATTAACCTGTGTACCTGAAACATCAACAACTTGTTCCTCCACAACACTTAAAGTTATCTTCACAATGTCTAGATTAGTGACAGGCATATAATTTAAAGTCCTAGATAAAGGTTCCAAGTCAAACAACCAATTTGGACCACTTTCAAGATCACTAGGTTTACTCTCTAAAAACCTAGCATGTACTCTCTCAAGAATACATTTTTCCTTTTTAAGATAAACCCTATATCCTTTGCTCTGCACTGAATACCCCATGAAATAGCCTTCATCGCCTTTTGCACTAAATTTACCTAAGGCATCACTAGTATCAAGAACAACTACATGACAGCCAAAAGGTTTAAGAAAACTAATATTAGGTTTCCTTCCCCAAAGTAATTCATAAGGTGTTTTGTTCTGTATCTTGTTGACCAATGCTCTATTTTGAACATAGCAATCTGTATTAACAGCCTCAGCCCAAAAAGCTATGGGAAAATGAGCATCAGCCAACATAGTCCTGGCTGCTTCAATTAGGGTTCTATTCTTCCTCTCAGCAACCCCATTTTGCTGTGGGGTTCTGGTAACACTAAACTGCCTAGTAATCCCTTTCTTGGCACAAAAATCATCCAAAATCTTATTCCTAAACTCACCACCATTGTCACTTCTAAGCATTTTAACTTCATTACCTGTTTTCTTCTCAATCTGAGTAATGAAATCAATTAAAATGTCAGCAGTATCACTCTTCTTAGCTAAAAAGAAAGTCCAAGTAAACCTAGAAAAGTCATCTGTGATGACAAAGCAGTATGATTTACCATTCAAACTCTCTATATTGGTTGGACCAAATAGGTCCATATGAAGTAAGTGAAGTGGTCTAGTACTAGAGTGCACCTGTTTAGACTTGAATGAGACCTTGTGCTGCTTGCCTTTAAGACATGCAACACAAGAGTGGTCATTGTGGAAGGCCTTTTTAGGCAAACCATCAACCAAGCTAAGTCTCACAAGCCTGTTTATATTCTTAAAGTTTATGTGCCCTAGTCTCCTGTGCCATAGATTACTCTCATCTACTGAAGCTTTAGCATAAAAACATGACATATTATTATTCATCATAATCCCATTCAGATTCACATTATATATGTCTTTATGTCTAGGTGTTCTATAGTCAATATATTTCTCATCTGGGATCTTATAATCCTTGCTTAACACCAAACATTCAGTATCAATAAACAGAACTTTATTTTTGTTAACACAAACTTGTGATACACTAAAAAGATTGTAATCAAGTTCCTTTACCTAAAATACGTTTTAAAAACGCAAGTTCTTGGTGAGAAGTGTTCCTTTGCCTGTTATAGTACCATATCCGCCTCCAAAGTAAACCTTATCACCATCCTTAATGGGAGTGAAGTTAGTCAGATAATCTTCCTTCCTTGTCATGTGCCTTGAGCATCCACTGTCCCAATATCCATAATCATTGACCTATTTTTGAATGCCCTGCACATAAAGAAAACAAGTTAGTTTTCTTTGGGAACCCAAGCCTTAGCAGACGTTGATTCATCTGGTTATTCAACAAGAACAGACTTAGTTCTCATAACAACCCCTTGTTCATCCCTCTTTGGATGAAATAACCAATTAACCCCAATAGGTTTTGTAATGACCTTTGAAATGTAATTAAATCTGTTGCAGGTCATTGAAATCTCATTATTATTAGGGTTTTGATCTTTCTTAGGTCTCCATGTCAAGCTTGAAGAAGCTTTAGACCCCTTACCCTGTGGTTGCAAATATTTAGGTCTGGTCACGTTTCTGTCAGCGTTGGATTTGGTCTTGTCAACGCTGCAATTACCCTTGTCAGCGTTGAACCTAGGGTTTGCTACAGAAACCCATTGCCTATTAGACCAAGTATTTGTCTTTTGAAATGGTCTTTGTCAATGAGTGTTAGACCCTCTAGTGAAGAATGGGGCAGGTCTAACAACTTGTGGACTTGGCTGCACACAAGGTTTGGGTCTGACAACGTTTGACTTTCTAACAGCGTTGACCTTAGAAGCGTTGACACACTTATATGCTAAATGTGAAAAGCTACCACAAGTGTAATAGGATTTTCTAGACACAAGCCTAGGTCTAGAAGAGAAGAAGCCTGTTTCATCATTACTAACTTGGCTTTTAGGTGACCTAGTATTCCTATACATTTCTGCATACTTGACACTAGGTTTTCTAACAGTGTTTGAGCCAAGGTCAACAGCCTTACCAGTGATTGGGTTTGTTATCTTAATAGGGTTTGACTCATTAGGACTTTCACATAACAAGCCTCCCTTAACAAATAAGGTAGCATTCGCTTTCTTCCATTCATTCAAGTCAGTCAACTTCTGTTGATACTCTTCAACTGGGGTAATGACTCTTGGTAGAGGAATGAATTCCTCCTCTTGAAGTTCTGGTAAACCAGTCCAAGATAGGTCCTTTTGTTGGACATCATAGAAGTCACCAGCTGGTGGTGGAACCACAGAGTAGTCTTTCATCCCAATCCCAGTCATGTCCTTAGGATCCCTTTGTTTATTAACACATTCTCCTAGGGTTTGTGTGGCCTTATCAAATCTCTGAATTTTAAGGCCAACATTATCCTTATTCTTAATGGCCTCATCTAACTTAGCCTGTAACTAACCATTAACCCTTTCCATGATGCTCCTAATATCATTGCTAGCATTTAACTCATGTTTTAAGATATTTATTTTATCTTTTAAATCAAATTCCATTTTCTTGTATTCAGAAACTATCTTCTTAGTTTGAGTGAGAGCTAATTGATAGTTAGACAGTTTACATCTCTCAGTACTCACATCATCTAATAACCTTAACACCTCTTTGTTAAGTTTCTCAGTATTTAACCTACAACCCTTACTACAAAAGGCATCATCATATACCTCATTATCTGAGGAGGAGTGTGCCATGAGAGCATATTGAACATGCTCTTCTTCTTTTATTTCAGCAACCAAAGCTTTATCCTCTTCCACATCCTTAGCCAAATAGCTCCAATCCCATCCCATACCATCAATTTCTTGAACTGCAACCATGGCCTTAGGATCATGAGCCTTAACAATTTGGCTTGAGGGTTTCCCAGCATCAGATCTTCTAGGAGATCTGCATTCCCTCACGAAGTGCCCCATACGATGACAATTGTAGCATTCAACCTTTGATTTATCAAATCCAGCAATGTCCTTTGCATTGAAGGTCATCTTCTTCTTAAACCTTCTATTCCACCTGTTTACTCTTATACTAGCAAGAGCCATGTTCCACTTAATATCCATCTTCTCCAAGTGCTCATCACTTATCTGCTCAAGGTCCTCATATGTAATCACTGAACCATTGGGCAAAGAAGCAATATAAGCACATACAGTATCTAGATCCAAACCAGCAGGCTTAACTCTTGGTGAGTCACTTTTGTATGTGTCAGCGTCTGAATATGAGGCGTTGACAGGACATGTTCCAGCGTTGACACATGATGATCCAGTAACTGGATGCATGTAAGAGTCCTTCTGATTAAATTGACCTTCACTATGTGAGAAGAAGGCCATATTACTATTGGTAGACTTGCTTCCATGCTCCAAAAGATTTTCATTCTCCAACAGCCTCAGTTTGTTGTAGATATCATCAAAAGTAGAACTTTTGTGAGTGTTATTGGCAAGTATAGATCTTGCCTCAATCTTCCACGCCTCACCAAGACTTTTAAGAAAAGTGGCATTATTATCAACATCACCAAGTTGTGTCCCCATGAAGGACAATTTGCTTGTAATGTTAAGCAATCTGCTTCTCACACTACTAAGCTTCTCATTAGGTTGAGCCTTGAAGACAGCATAATCATGCATGAGTTGCTTCTTCTTCTCTTCCTTAGTGTCATCATTACCACCATATGCAACTTCAAGAGCTGCCCAAAGGTCCTTAGCAGATTCATAACCTCTGTATTTATGCTGGTTCTCTTGTCCCAAAGAGACTTTCAGAATGTTTAGGGTTTTCATATCAACCCTTTTCTTTGATATGTCTTCAGCAGACACAACTCTACCATCATCAGGCTATTCTTTCTTATCTGCTTCTAAACATCCAACAACAGCTGCTCTTCCAGCAATGGCATCAGCAATCTTTTGAGCTTTATTGAATGTGTTTCCATATTCAATAATTTCCCAGAGAGTGTAGTCATAGATCCCCAGATATTGCTCAAAGTTGAATTTCCACAATTCAAAGTTGGTTGCATCAAGCATGGGAATCTTGATGTTTGGTAAAGGTGAGGAGGAGGAGGTTACTTCTGAATTTGACATGATGTTTTTAGGGTTTTGATAAAATTAAGGTTTTGGTGATTTTAGGGTTCTTGTCTTCTTTAAGATCAAAAGTTCCTCAACAAGCTCTAATACCACTTGTTGATCCCAAACTTAGATCGATTTAGCTTTATGTATACGAGA
Source organism: Glebionis coronaria (assembly GCA_025667525.1). Taxonomy (NCBI): domain Eukaryota; kingdom Viridiplantae; phylum Streptophyta; class Magnoliopsida; order Asterales; family Asteraceae; genus Glebionis; species Glebionis coronaria. The sequence goes on along the minus strand of JANFOE010001467.1, from coordinate 125,496 downwards.
TTAGATCAAGTAATACACTTAGAGAAACCTTTGTATATGTATACGACAATCTAAGTGTTATGCGGAATTAACACTTAAACAAGAACACACAAGATGTAAACAAACTTTCACTTTGATTAATGATATCAAACTTGCTTACAATGAAAGTGTTTAACGTATGAAAACTTATATTAAACAATAACCTAAAGGTATTCTTTTATAGACATAAGAAGCCTTGTACAATAATCTACGTATCAACTATTCTAGGTAAAGATAAATATAGAAAATACATTGTTGTTCCTATCTTTACTAGAAGTAATCTAGAACATAATAAACGCGTAGATCATATCCTTCCATCAGTGCTTGTCTTTAATGTGTCAACGCTTGACTTCCTCTTGTCAACGCTTGATCTGTTAGCGTTTGTTTTCTTCCTATCAACGCTTGTTTTACTCTTGTCAGCGCTCAAGTAGACTGGATATAATTTATTCCCAACAACTTAGAACGTTTCAGCACTTCAATAAAATGTTACTTTTTATCATCTTTTAGTGTTATATGATAATATCTTTCATTAAGATCAATGTATCCGACACAACCATTTCCTCTAACCTCAAACGTAGTTAAATTAAAATATTAGTAGAATAACCACAAATGGTATATAAGTATTATGTTTCTGTTTTGTTACCGTAAAAATATTCACTGGTCAATTACACATCTATATCCGTCAAATCTTCTACTTTATTATACATGCCCATTACCTATGCATGGGTCTATTCAGGTTAAGAATTCTGATTGCACAAGCTCCAAAAACCTTTTACCATCTTTCTTAGGTATAAATTGTTCATTTTCATTTCTTTGTTCGCTTAATAAACAAATAAAACCTTATAAGTTGTTATTTTGCTAAGACAAATAAAAGCTTGGGTTACGTATCCGTATACCAGACAAGTGTTACAAAAATACTATCCATAATGTGGATGGCATTGGATATAAAAGCTAGATTTATATACATGCGATAGTACAACAACAAAACAACCTTTCAAAAGTTCGTTTTAGCAAAAATTTTAGAGCAACCAAACACCCTTTTTAAGATTCATTTTCTGTATAAATGCTTCAGCAACCATATACTCTTTTAAGATTATCAGTAGTTTGATTGCTTGACAATATAAATTATCAAATAAATGCCTTGATAAAGTGATGAAAAAGAAAAATAATTGTGAATATATAAAAGGCGTCTTGTAATTTGGAAGGACATGTATACCAACTTAAGTTATAAGAAAAGAATTCAATGTAATCGGTAATAATCAAATTTGTTACAGTTATATAACAACTTAAGTTATGAATGGTAATGCTCCCAATCGTTATCAGGATCAAAATGCGCATTATATATTCACCTTAAACACTATGTATTATAACTTAGAGGTTTTATACATCCAAACTTATTAAGTCATTCTTATGCGTGTAGTTAGATATGAGGGATTTGGGACTGGATCACTTTTACAAATTTCAAAAAAGTTAAGCTGAACACTACAAAGACATCTAAATTTCCTAAGTTTACATAAAGCTTATAACTATTATACTTGGTGAATCTCTTTACCTTTATATTTTACCCGGCTCTTATAATAAATCGATTGAAACCAACACAGTTGTAATAGAATGGGTCAGAATAGGAAAGTATAATTTTAAGTGTCAACATAAACCCTTTAGTAACAGATCATGAGACTGCGTTGAAACATATGAAATCAGCTGGATAAACAATATGCAAGTTCAAGGCTGCAAGCACCGTCGATAGTCAAATCCATTTCTTAACGAATTGGCTACCTTTTGATTGCAGCACAACCGAATCTAATTCTCTGCAAGAAAGTTAATACTGTCGTTTTAGTATTAAAATTAGCAACTTCCATGCCTAACATGTACAATTTCATTGGAAATCAAAATATGATACCCACAGAAATAGGTTTGCTGAAAACTCAACTTTTACAACCATGGTATGTGTAGAAAGAATATGTGTAGTTTATACAGAAACATGGCCATGTACATTAAACACAAAAATATAACGTAATCCCCTGAACAACCATGGCTATAAATCACTTACGCATACAACCAAAGATAACATGAGTAGTCACATATTCGAGATAAAGAAATAATGCAATTGAATGATATGAATGACGAATTTGTGATAATTTAAAAGAAAGAAATATACAGTCGACGGTTAAACTAGAGTCGAACAGAAATTTACCTTTCATTTAATGGAAACATACGTCCTAGCAACTGTTTTAATGAACGTTTCCAATCTGGTAGACAAAACAAAGAGCCACAGAGAGAAATCACGTTAGATATGCAGAGTAAATACACAAACACATACTCACTTAGAAATTGAATAAGTTTATTTCCTACTAATGAACTCACTGCTCAAATGTTCATACCCAGAGATGATGGATGGCCCTCACGTAGCACGTAGCATAGTGAGGCTGCTCATCTTTGAATGTATTACCTGTTAAGCATATATATAGAAAGACTCATAAAAATATTTAGGTGATGACTTAACTTCAGTAGTACAACTAAGGATGCGTAAGTCGGGCCACTACTTGTTCTTTCTAGTATTGGTAAAAGCCAGTGTGCTTACCTTTTTTAAGTTTCCTTACCTGGTCCATTTAAGTACTATCATCAGTTGTTGTTCTTTTTTTATAGTAGTCTTCATTTTTCATAGATATCATTGCGGTTTCTTATTGCGATCTGTAGTCACATAAAACCCTTTTCAACTATGAGATGTAATCAGTTTTGTAATATATGGCGGTCTTTTGTTTATTGTGATCTTATACATGTCTAAACATTCTTGATCAATCTGAATAAACATCTTATCTCTTCCCTCATCACTATCACCTACCTTGTCCCAAATTTTCTGCAATAATACATGCAAATTGACATAATTGTCAGTTTGGAACTCACCTAAAACATAACCCAACTATTGTTTGGGATTGCTTACTTACGTGGCATCTAGGATTATAACAAAAATTTTGGTGTCACTGTCGCAGTCATATCAAAATCGTAATCACAGACAATGATTAAACTTGAAGAACCCTCGAACAATACATACAACTGAAAATTTTTAATACTATTGGCTGGGTTGAAACTTATTAGAGTAATAATTTATAGATAATATAGTCCTCCTGAATATATATTCTTCCAATAAATGTTGTCGGCAATTATGAACTATTTTTAGATGCGGTATTAGATGGTTCATGATGTTGTATATTCAGAATCCAAAGTCAAGGTCATGTATCAATAAATAACAAGTGCATGTTTGCCTCTTTGGGAACCATATGCTTTATTTTCAATAAAATATTACTGTAAATGTTTACAATATCTCTTAAATAGAGAAAAATGCAATATCATACTCTTACTGACTTTATCTAGTTTAATATTTGCTGGTATATTTGACCCATTTAAAATAAACCAAATGGATGTATCGAAAAAATGAGTAAAAATTGCCACCTTTATCAGCCACCATGCCATATTAAGTGATCATTAAACCTCATTAGAAAATATAGAATATAAGCACAACCTTTGATCTAAACTAAAGAGCTGGATTGATACTTCAGGAAATAAGCCTTGCAAGTGGAAGCATCTCAGCAATTTCAGCACGAGGAACCTCCAGCCTCATTCTCCATCGAACCATAGAAGATATCATACTCCCTAGATGACCAGCCATTGATATCTTAATAAATTTCCATCTTCCTTTCCCATACAGTTGTGATCTCATGAGCCACGTAACACATTCACCATGAAGCACATATTGACTACTTCTTTGCTCCAAAATGGTCATTTCAACTGTGATCTGCACAGGTCAATTAAATCCAATCATGTAACTATGAAAAAAAAGTAGAGGTGGTCAATTCGCAAGTCAGCAGGTTGAGTGGAAGGCCTGCCGGGGTGTGGGTTTACCCAAAACTTTTTGTGTTAAATTTATAATTTTCATTGTAATAATGGATGACCAGTTAGCCATTACAAAGAAAACTGGTCAAATTAGTCACGCATAAAGATAACTTAATAACTTTAGAAAAGACGCTGAATTATAAAAGACTGATACTTTCTTTTGTATTTTTTAGATCTGTTATTACTTGTGTAAGATACAAATAAAGGCTAAAACTACACATGTTAGAAATACATTATTAGGTTTTAGTACTAGCAACATCGCCGCTCCATCTAGCAGCCAAGTCTAGAACTTCGCCTAACACCAGTGGCGGACGCAGGAATATAAAAAGTGGGGGGCAAAATTTTGTTTTTTGGACAATGACAACAAAATACGGAAAAAAAATTAATATCGAAATGATAAATCGAGTATTTTTACTTAGAAATAAGAGATTTATAAGGTGTTGGCGTATTGAATATTGAGTTTTAATATGGAAGTGGGGGGCAATTTGGTTTATGAGTGGGGGGCACGTTCAAAAAATGTTCAAAATCGGAAAATCTTTACACTAAAATCTCATTTTATCGGGCAAGTCATGGGGGGCGCCGCCCCCCCGAACTCTCTATGTATGTCCGCCCCTGCCTAACACACCGCTGAATTTTGAATGCAAAAACGATAAGATTCCATGACCTCTTCTTTTCTGAAAATAAAGTTGGAATTCTGCCTGCAACAATCATAACTTCAAGATAAAGAAGAGATACTCTTAATGGTATCTTGTTCACTCATTTTATATAAATGAAAAATCAAGTAAATACCATTAGATTCTAATTAATTTTACGGAAGATATCCTGCATAACTTGTTTTAGGGGGTTGCTGTGTAAAGGTTACTTACATTGAAATGCATTTTGATATACTCCTGTTGCCGCCATGAGTTATGTATACTATCCAATCTGTGTTTCCTTACAAAAATTCAATCATGCAAAACCAGAAAGAAGATTTGAATGCACTGTAAAGGGGTGTTTAGATAAACTTATTTAAAATAATGTTACTTCATCTCTGAATGTAGAAGAAAATAACCATTATATTCAGAGTATTAGGTATTCATCATAATATATTCTTAAATGTTGAATTTTAAATTCTCTAAACAATCAATACATATATATAAAAAACTTAAACAAATAGTAAGGTATCAAAATAATATGAATTCCAAACCGGATCATTTGCGAACAGATCAAGCGAATCCGGGAAGCCAAATGTAACCAACGTATGGATCAGATACTTTCTACATCAGCTAACTTAGTACTCTGTATCATGCGTCCTGGTCCTACTTCTATACAATCATTTGCTAAAATTTAGTAGCAAAACAAATGGCCTACTGATAGGTGTGAAAACACCCATCTTTTTACCACTTATTTCTTACTAAAACAAGACCAAAACGCGTGTTTAATATCATTTGTTTGGAATTATGCGTGGTTTTTGTGTTTATTGTGTTTTTAGAGTTAACCGGATGATTATTGAAGAAAACATGGGATTGCACGGGTTTTATCAAGGAAAAAGACTAAAGACGAAGTTTATTGTCCAAGAGATGCAAAAGATTTGAAGTCAATGGGCCTATTTGAAGATTTATCGAAGAAAAGGACCAAAGATGGAAGATTTACATATGTCGAAGAAACTCAAGTCTATTAAACGAAGAAATTAAAAGACGAGTTGAATTTAATCGTCGACAAATCCCGAATCAGAATCGAAAACATCAACTTTTCTGAAAAGACGAGAAGACAAGAAGAAAGGGAGAAAGCCCACTCACCAACCAACCACTTAGCCTATATAAGGGAATCACCCTCACAAAATTTGGCACCTAGTTTTAGTTTTCAGTTACTCTTTTCCTATTTCGTAGGAAGAACCATCTCCCTTAAGGAGTGGTTTTCATCTTCTTTGATTTCTTCTTGAATTGTGTAAGTGTAATCCTTTCATTTTGTTTATTGAATCTTAATCATCAATACAAGTTTTCATTTAATCTTTTCATTCCTCTTGTTCATCATCATCTTTTTATTCAAAGTTCTTAAGTTCTTATTAATTTGATTTTGATCTTCAATAGTTGTTGATTTTGTGTTTTTATGATTGGGATTTGATCCTTGTGGTTAATAGATGATTTGTGGTTAATTTGGTTAAACCGTTTTGTTTATTTGGATCGATTTGAATTAAATTCGTGTCCCCTGTTTAAGTTTCTGCTGTTTACGTTTCTTCAGCCCTGATATTCCGAATAGCTTGTTTACTTTTTCCCTTATTCGGAATGTTTAGTTATTCCGGATAGGCTTTCCACCTTTTTCCTTATTAGGAATATTTCTATATTCCGAATAGTCTGCTTATTCTGTCTCTTATTCGGAATAATATATATTCCGAGTAGCCTTCCTAGTTCATTTCTTATTCGGAATATTTCAATATTCCGCATAGCCTTAAATATTCCGCATAGCTTCAAATTATTCCGAGTAACTGTTTATTCCGAGTGACCATAATATTCCGCATAGAGATCTTTTTCCGCATAGGGTATTTTATTCCGCATAGTGTCTGTATTCCGCATAGTCAAATTATTCCGGATGCTCAAATATTCCGCATAGACTTCATGATTCCGAGTAAGCCTGGTATTCCGAGTAGCATTGTTATTCCGCATAACCATTATTCCGCATGGTCATATATTCCGAACAGAGAATATTTTCAGTAAGTTTGTTTTACTGTTTTGTCATTTAACTGTTTAATTTAAATCTAAGTTTTGTTTAAGTAATTGTTTTGGTTTAAATCTTTATTTACTTCTTGCATTTACCTTTTAGTAGAATAGAAAACCAAACCCCTTATTTGTCACCAAGAACAATCATTCCGCTTAGAGCTGTAATCAATTCGAGGAGATACCGAGATTAAATCTAGAACCCATAGCAAAACCCTTGTATCAAATGGCGCCGCTGCCGGCTCTTCTCGTTAAGATCAACAGTTTTTTGTGAGCACTTGGATTTTGGGATCCGTTCCCCGTGAACGTTACTTTTTCATAAAAAATTTCAAAAACACAAAAAAATATAAAATTTTCAAAAATCCTAAAAATTAAAAAAAAATAAAAAACCAAAAATATTTTTGCTTTGTTTTTGCCTTGTTAGTTCTTTTGCAGGTGCATGCGTACACGATCAACGTCTTATCAAGAGCCCGAGCCTCTCGAAGACTTAGACATGGCCGGTGTACAAAACAACAACAATAACCCACCACTCAACAACAATAATAACAACAACAATAACAATCCCCCTCTCAACAATGAGCCTCTACCAGACAATCGCCCGATGATTGAACTTCTGCAAGCACATGTAGACGACAACAATGATCCAATTGTCATACCCGCGATTGCAGCCAACAACTTTGAGCTCAAATCCGGTTTTATCCAGATGGTCTCTGCTCAACCATTCTTGGGGCGTACCATTGATGATCCACATGACCACATCAAAGGTTCTTGCAACTCACGAATACGGTCAAATTCAATGGTGTTCCACAAGAGGTAATCCGTTTACAACTTTTTCCCTTTTCTTTAGAGGGACAAGCCCGGCATTGGCTTGCTAAGGAACCGCCACAAAGTATTCTTACGTTGACGGATTTGGAGACCAAGTTTATAAACTACTTTTTTCCACCCTCTCGTACTACCGCTTTGCGGAATGAAATTATCAATTTTGAACAAAAGTACGATGAGTCTTTTAGTGAATCTTGGGACCGTTTCAAAGACCTTTTGAGAAAATGCCCACAACATGGTTTTACCAAAGTTCACCAAATTAACACTTTTTATAATGGTTTAGGCATGAATGACCAAGATTCACTAAACAGTGCCTCGGGGGGGGGGGGGGGGGGGGGGTAATATTTTGGCTAAGACTTCCAATGTTGCTTGGGATATCATTGAGAATAAGTCTCGTGTGCAAACCAAGAGTGTGGGACCAATGTCGCTAGTGCTAGTACTAGTGACAGCGACAAGCGAATTGACAAAATCATTGCGCTTCTTGAATCGCTTGCTACCCAAACCTCCAGCAACACCAACAGCATCAACGCTAAAAACGCTCAAGTCAATGCTGTCAGTCAACCATGTGAAATATGCGGTGGTCCTCATTCTTACACCACTTGTACCGCCACCCAAGACTACCCTTCTGAGAATGTGAATGCAGCATACGGTACCTATCCTCCGGCCGCTTATCAAGCTCGTCCTCAAGGTGACCACAACTTGCTTAGCTACCTCTCAAACAACTATCTCTCACCACCCGGTTTTCCCCCTAACAACCCAAACCAACAACAAAACCTTAATCGCCCTCCTCAACAACAACAACAACCTCGTACACCATACATACCACCTCACAAACAACCATATCCACCTCAAAGAAACAACCAAGTTTACCAACAACCTGCTTATCAACCACCCGCATACAATGCTCCTCCCAATCCACCCACCGCATTACACCAAGACATTGGAACCTACATGAGGACTAATGATGTGATCGTGGATAATCTCCAACGGGAAGTGCTCAACTTGAAAGTAGACCTGGTGAAACAAGGGAACGATCTGAGAGCTGATATGAGAAACACTTTGGATAGTCAAACGAATGACTTAAAGAACATGATGGCTAGTTTATTCCAAGGTAATCAACACTCTTCTTCGGGTACTCTTCCGAGTAACACCGTTGTGAATCCAAGAGGGGAGATGAAAGTAATCACCACTCGCAGTGGAAAAGGTACCAAGGAACCCGAGCTTCCTATACCTCCACCGGGGATTGTGACTAAGGAGAACGAGTCACCTGCTCCTATTCCTCATCCTTCTACTTCCCTATTTTCTCTGCCTCTTACTTCTACCCCTCCTCCACCGAAGGATGTGAGTGATCCTTCGATCCCAAAGCCTTCCTCTTCTTCCGATATACCTTATCCATCTAGGTTGAGGAAAGAGAAGCTCAAAAGCAAGGATGATATTCAAGTTTCGAACTTCCTCAAAATGTTTAAACAATTGAATTTTAACATCTCCTTCGCTGAGGCTCTCGCTCACACGCCTAAGTACGCCAAAATGTTTAATTATCTTCTTAGCGACAAGGAGAAGCTTCTTGATATTGCTAACACCCAACTTAATGAGAATTGCTCTGCAGTGCTCTTAAGAAAATTGCCAACCAAGCTTGGTGATCTGGGTCGTTTCTTAATCCCTTGTAACTTCCCGGGAGTAGAGAATTGCATGGCCCTAGCCGATCTAGGTGCCAGTATTAACTTAATGCCTTTAAGTGTCTGGAAGCAATTATCTCTCCCTGAGCTAGTCCCCACCAAAATGACTTTGGAATTAGCTAACCGTACGGTTGCTTATCCAGTGGGGATAGCTGAAGACGTCTTTGTAGGAGTCGACAAATTCACCTTTCCTGCCGATTTCGTCGTCGTCGACTACGATATGGACCCTCGTGTGCCATTGATTGTTGGTCGTCCATTCCTAAGGACCGGTCGCACACTCATCGATGTTGAAGCTGGTGAGCTTATCATGAGAGTGGGTGACGATAAAATTGTCTTCAACATGGGAAAGTTGTCTAAACAGCCTTATTCTAACGAGAGTGTTAATTGTATTGACGTCCTTGATGAGGCTTGTGAAGAACACTTCAAAGATGCTTGTAAAAGTATTCCTACCTCTCTTCCCAATGTTGAGACCGTTTCCTCTATTGAATCATCACTATCTCTATTTGGAGAAAGTGATTTCCTTTGGAAAGATTTGGAAGCCACCATGGGAGATGTGAACTTAGAACATGCCGATTCTCCCACCGATTGGGATGAAGATCTTCGCCTAATTGATAACCTTCTTAAAGAAGACATAATTGCTCCACCATCTCCCAAGGTTATTGCTATCGATGCTCCGACTTTGAAAACGCCTCCCATCAAAAATCCTCCATATTTAGAACTTAAGGAGTTGCCACCCCATCTCGAGTACGTGTTCCTTGAAGAAAATAAGAAGTCGCCTGTCATCATTGCTAAGGACTTGAAAGAAGAAGAAAAATCTCGCCTCATCTCCGTGCTTAAAGATCATAAGAAGGCAATTACTTGGAAAATTTCCGATATCCGCGTAATTGATCCAAACTTTTGTACTCACAAGATTCTCATGGAAGATGACTTTAAACCCGCAATCCAGAGCCAAAGAAGGGTTAATCCTCGCATTCATGATGTCATCAAACAAGAGGTTATCAAACTTCTAGATGCCAGCTTGATTTACCCTATTCGGATTCGCCATGGGTAAGTCCCGTCCATTGTGTGCCCAAGAAGGGCGGAATAACCGTTGTTTCCAATGAACACAACGAGTTGATTCCCACTCGTCTCGTTACTGGGTGGAGACTTTGTATTGATTATCGCATACTCAATGATGCCACGAGAAAAGATCACTTTCCTCTTCCCTTCATGGATCAAATGCTCGAGCGTCTAGCTGGTAATGATTATTACTGCTTTTTAGACGGTTTCTCCGGGTATTTTCAAATTCCCATCGATCCCAAAGACCAAGAAAAGACCACATTCACTTGTCCCTACGGAACATTTGCTTACAAACGCATGCCTTTTGGTTTATGTAATGCTCCTTGGACGTTCCAAAGGTGTATGATGGCTATCTTCCATGACATGGTGGAAGACACTATGGAAGTATTCATGGATGATTTCTCGGTTTATGGCGATTCTTTCTCTGTTTGCCTTGCCAATTTAGAACGAATGCTTAAGCGGTGTGAAGACACTCGCCTTGTTCTTAATTGGGAAAAATGCCATTTCATGGTAAAAGAGGGCATCGTGCTAGGACACAAGATCTCCAAAGTCGGTCTTGAAGTAGACCGTGCTAAAGTCGATGTTATCGCTAAGTTGCCTCCACCTTCAACCGTGAAGGGTGTGAGAAGTTTCCTTGGTCATGCGGGCTTCTACCGTCGATTCATCAAAGATTTTTCTCAAATCGCTCGCCCGATGACCCACCTCTTGGAAAAAGACACTTCTTTTATCTTTTCCAACGAGTGTATTGAAGCCTTCAACTTGCTTAAGGATAAGCTAACTAAGGCACCCGTCTTGGTTACCCCTAATTGGGAGCTGCCTTTCGAGTTGATGTGCGATGCTAGTGACTTTGCTATTGGAGTGGTTCTGGGCCAAAGAGTGAACAAACACTTCCAACCGATCCATTACGCTAGCAAGACAATGACGGGGGCTCAATTGCATTATACGACAACCGAAAAAGAGCTTTTAGCTGTTGTCTATGCTTTTGAAAAGTTCCGCCCCTATCTTGTCCTTTCCACCACAATCGTTTACACCGATCATTCCGCGTTGAAGTACTTGTTGACTAAGCAAGATTCCAAACCAAGACTTCTTCGCTGGGTTTTGCTACTCCAAAAATTTAAAATCGAAATTCGCGATAAAAAAGGAGCAGAAAACCTAGCCGCGGATCATCTCAGTAGACTTGAGGATCCTTACCAAGGGGAACATCCGAACAAAGAAATCAATGATTCTTTTCCCCTAGAGACCTTAATGTCTATCAACTCGACTTCTGATGAAACCCCGTGGTTTGCGGATATTGCAAACTACTTGGCGGGTGGAATTCTCGTTGACGGGTTAACATCCCAACAAAAGAAAAAGTTCTTTAAAGATATTAAGACTTACTTTTGGGATGACCCGTATCTATTCAAACAATGTTCTGATTTGATTATTCGCCGATGTGTTGATGGACCGGCAGCTTTAGAAATCCTTGACGCTTGCCACAAAGGACCCACCGGTGGTCACTTTGGTCCCAACTACACCGCCAAAAAAGTGTTTGAATCGGGATTTTATTGGCCCACCATTTACCGTGATGCTCACGAGATGGTTAAACATTGTGATGCTTGCCAAAAACAAGGCAAGATCACACATAAAGACGAGATGCCTCAAAATTTCATACAAGAATGTGAAATCTTTGATGTTTGGGGTATCGACTTTATGGGGCCATTCCATTCCTCTAAAGGAAACAAATACATCCTTGTAGCCGTTGACTACATTTCAAAGTGGGTTGAAGCCAAAGCTTTACCTTCTAATGACGCAAGGGTGGTTTGTAACTTTTTGAAGTCGCTATTCGCTAGATTCGGTGTGCCTCGTGCCATTATTAGTGATCGCGGGACTCATTTTTGCAATGACCAATTTGCTAGAGTCATGGCTAAGTACGGTGCAAATCATCGTCTATCCACCTCCTACCACCCCCAAACTAATGGCCAGGCTGAAATCTCTAACCGAGGATTAAAGGGAATTCTGGAAAGAACCGTGGGAGACCATCGTGCCTCATGGGCTGATAAACTTGATGATGCTTTGTGGGCTTTTCGTACCGCATACAAGACTCCGATTGGTTGTACACCATATCGTCTCGTGTACGGGAAAGCATGCCACCTCCCCATTGAGTTGGAGCACAAGGCTTACTGGGCCTTGAAGTGGGCTAATTTTGATATCAACAATGCCGGTGATCTACGCAAGATCCAACTCAATGAGCTGAATGAACTCCGTAATGAGGCTTATGAAAATTCTTTGATCTATAAGGAGAAGACTAAGCTCATTCACGACTCTAAGATTAAAAACCGAGAGTTCCAAGTTGGAGACAAAGTTTTACTCTTTAACTCTCGGTTGAAAATCTTTTCGGGCAAGCTGAAATATCGTTGGTCCGGCCCATTCACCATTGCCTAAATTTTTCCATATGGTACTCTCGAGCTCGCTCAACCTAATGGACCTAATTTTAAGGTGAATGGCCAACGAGTGAAGTTGTACTTTGGTGAGGACATCTCTCAGGAGATGATTCCATCCCTCACCACGTTCCCCATGAACTAATTTTGGGTCGAGTCAGGCTCGTGACTCGGTTATCAAAAACAAGCGCTCCTCGGGAGGCAGCCCGAGTATCTATCCTTTTCTGTTTTAACCTCCTAAGTGTAGGGGGACCTCTATAGGTGCTTTGTGATTGTATGGTGATGTGATTACAGGGATTAGCGCACTCTTGGAATCTTTGAAGAATCGTGCTCCCGTGTTATCCGAAATCCGGTTCTATCTCTACTATCGTGATTCAATTTTCGTCGTTCTCACATTTGAAATTGATCACTTTAGTCGTCTCTTCCTTAACTTGATTTAACCAACGTGCACAATGTCATAAGTGTAGGGGAGACTTTTCCCACATGCTTAAACATTGAGGACAATGTTTATCTTAAGAGTAGGGGGAACTTCTATCGAAGTTTTAAGTGGACTTTTCCATGAAAATGCCTTCATTTAACCGGAAAATCATCTTTTTCAACATTTTTCAAATTTTTAAATTAAATTTGGCCATTTAGTCGTAATTTTTAAATTTTTATCGTTGCTTTCATATGTATATATCCCGCAATAAAGTCAAAAATAATTAATAAAGTGGTGTAGCTAGTTTTGAAGTCTTTGACATATTAGGCCGTTGCGATTATTTTGACTCAACCCGAATAGACTTATCCAAGTTTATTCTAGCTAGTATCCTTAACCATGTAGACCTTAATTGGTTTATTAGGCTAAGTATCCACGAGTCTCATTACTTGAGATTTTAAATTGTGGAGAACGAGAAATGATAGAGTCAATTATAAGTCGGTATTCTTGCACAAGCTCACTTGGTGTAATTATTTGCCTATTCTCCCATCACTTGCTAATAACTTATCTGCAATAAGTAAGGTCATACGATTTGAAAAGTTACTTAGCTTCTAGCCCAAGATCGTTTAAAAGTTGCTCGGTAATGATAAGAGTTCATAGCCAAGGCATAACTTATGAAGCGGGGCACGAAGATTGGCGAGTCCGAAAAGGCCCTAACAAGGCATGAGGATTCAATCTTATTGCTAAAGATCCAAGGTGATGTGAAAAGCATTATTCCCTAAATCAATATGAAGAATCAATACTCATGACGAAAAGCAATCAACTCCCATAAAGATCATGGAGAAGTCTATCCGAAAAGACCCTAACAAGGTACGAGGATAAATAGATCCAAGTCCGAAAAGGAGGCGGATCATTGTATCTCATAATCCCAATTAGAGATTGAAGAAATAATCATGAAGTCGTGGTCAACAAAGTTGGAGTACCCCTCAAAAGTCTCCAAGTGAAGAAACTCTATTACGATGAGAAGACCATTATCTCAAGCACGTCTCTCAAGATATGAAGTATGAAGTACATGCCAAATATCGGCCCGAGAAAGGTCTCAAATCGTGAACCGAGTTATGCCAAGATATGAACTTTTTGATATCCCGAGAAGCAGTTTTAAGAGATTTTGTCCTTTAGCTAACTATTGATCAAATCGTCCTACTTTGCTTTTAGCCTAAATAAACTATCGAAATAAGTCCAAAAATGCATCTTCATGATCATTCTAAGACAAAAATAAAATATAAGAGATACACCTAGGAATAAGGGAGTTTAAACATTTAATTAAGCCATGTGTGTAAGTGTTTGATATGCAAACTTATAATAACAATGATCTCGTTTTTAAGCTTAGTTTGGGGAACGTGAAACTTGAGGGTGATAAATCTTCGCAGCACCAAAGCCCTAATGTAAATCCCTGATTTCTTTGCAAGTTATTTCCATATAGCTATTTTCAAGTGAAAATGGTTTTATATCCTTTTGTTTGCTTCAAAGTTTTAATTTCTCTTAGTACTTTAATTTTTGTTTAGTAGTATTTTAATAAGGCCAAGGTTGATTGATTATGAGAAGAGTGTAAAATTACTTTATCACTAAGCATTGCATGAGGGCATGGCAATGGTTAAGTGTAGGGGATTTGATAGGTGTGAAAACACCCATCCTTTTACCACTTATTTATTACTAAAACAAGACCAAAAAGCGTGTTTAATATCATTTGTTTGGAATTATGCGTGGTTTTTGTGTTTATTATGTTTTCAGAGTCAACCGGATGATTATTGAAGAAAACATGGGATTGCACGGGTTTTATCAAGGAAAAAGACTAAAGACGAAGTCTATTGTCCAAGAGATGCAAAAGATTTGATGTCAATGGGCCTATTTGAAGATTTATCGAAGAAAAGGACCAAAGATGGAAGATTTACATATGTCGAAGAAACTCAAGTCTATTAAACGAAGAAATTAAAAGACGAGTTGAATTTAATCGTCGACAAATCCCGAATCAGAATCGAAAACGTCAACTTTTCTGAAAAGACGAGAAGACAAGAAGAAAGGGAGAAAGCCCACTCACCAACCAACCACTTAGCCTATATAAGGGAATCACCCTCACAAAATTTGGCACCTAGTTTTAGTTTTCAGTTACTCTTTTCCTATTTCGTAGGAAGAACCATCTCCCTTAAGGAGTGGTTTTCATCTTCTTTGATTTCTTCTTGAATTGTGTAAGTGTAATCCTTTCATTTTGTTTATTGAATCTTAATCATCAATACAAGTTTTCATTTAATCTTTTCATTCCTCTTGTTCATCATCATCTTTTAATTCAAAGTTCTTAAGTTCTTATTAATTTGATTTTGGTCTTCAAAAGTTGTTGATTTTGTGTTTTTATGATTGGGATTTGATCCTTGTGGTTAATAGATGATTTGTGGTTAATTTGGTTAAACCGTTTTGTTTATTTGGATCGATTTGAATTAAATTCGTGTCCCCTGTTTAAGTTTCTGCTGTTTACTGTTCTTCAGCCCTGATATTCCGAATAGCTTATTTACTTTTTCCCTTATTCGGAATGTTTAGTTATTCCGGATAGGCTTTCCACCTTTTTCCTTTTTCGGAATATTTCTATATTCCGAATAGTCTGCTTATTCTGTCTCTTATTCGGAATAATATATATTCCGAGTAGCCTTCCTAGTTCATTTCTTATTCGGAATATTTCAATATTCCGCATAGCCTTAAATATTCCGCATAGCTTCAAATTATTCCGAGTAACTGTTTATTCCGAGTGACCATAATATTCCGCATAGAGATCTTTTTCCGCATAGGGTATTTTATTCCGCATAGTGTCTGTATTCCGCATAGTCAAATTATTCCGGATGATCAAATATTCCGCATAGACTTCATGATTCCGAGTAAGCCTGGTATTCCGAGTAGCATTGTTATTCCGCATAACCATTATTCCGCATGGTCATATATTCCGAACAGAGAATATTTTCAGTAAGTTTGTTTTACCGTTTTGTCATTTAACTGTTTAATTTAAATCTAAGTTTTGTTTAAGTAATTGTTTTGGTTTAAATCTTTAATTACTTCTAGCATTTACCTTTTAGTAGAATAGAAAACCAAACCCCTTATTTGTCACCAAGAACAATCATTCCGCTTAGAGATGTAATCAATTCGAGGAGATACCGAATTAAATCTAGAACCCATAGCAAAACCCTTGTATCACCTACTAATACAGTTGTTATAACCAAAGGAAACATTCATCCAAAAGTCGTTAGTAAACTATAGTAAATGTAAAATGGGCCTCCTTCGGTTGGTATAGGACCTGCTCAAGGCATAGGTGCAGCACCAGGTCTCTGTTAGCCAAGCTTACATGGATTTCATCAATGATGAATGTGAAGTTGATGTAATGGATATGTATCCCGTACCCATATCTAAAAACTGAACTACATAATGATGTGGGTCATAAGCAATGCAGCAAGCTCTCGTTATTTGAGTTCTTTACTTAATATTTTGCTACCAAAGAAAGACATATAGAATAGGTCAGCTTCCAGTTTAGAAATCTCCATGCTAAATCATTTAAAGGTGTCCTTAATGACCTATCATCCTATTAATGAGCTTGTTCGGGTTATGGGTTATTTTTAAAATTATCAAATAACATTAGTTAAAATATTAGTGTGGTCCTTTTCTTAGTACCGCGGCCACGATTAGAAACACTTATCAAAGATATCAAAACATATAACTAAGAGCTAATTTACTAAGAACACAAAATAAAACTCCCACAACAACAGATATATAGTTTTATAATTGAATTACTTCCGCATCCAGGGCTAATTTGGTCAAATCATAAGTAGACGAACCCTTAATCACAAACTGCTTTTAGAAGTTGCTCAATTACAGCTGCATAACTCA
This sequence comes from Glebionis coronaria, assembly GCA_025667525.1. Lineage (NCBI taxonomy): Eukaryota > Viridiplantae > Streptophyta > Magnoliopsida > Asterales > Asteraceae > Glebionis > Glebionis coronaria. The sequence goes on along the minus strand of JANFOE010001467.1, from coordinate 108,581 downwards.
TCGTGGAGATCCTGCAAAAATTGTACAATTGTTTGATATTTTTATTGTATACAACATAACCACAAATTTAAATGGTTCATTCCGTTTTACTGATGTTGTATAGACTCCAATGTCAATAGTACAGGTCTTGAGCTTTTAGGATGAAGTCCAGACACCTTGCAAAGAATAAGAACATTCATGGAATATTGAACTAAGATTGATGGTTGCATAAAGAAAATGTGAGCTTTATCCACTCCAATAAGAACATGTCTATTACAATGGGTGGTTGATCTCTCTATGACAACTTGATATCAGAAACAAATTCAATTACTGCCTCCTACAGTTTGTTTTTATTACATATTTTGGCAAAAAGATTAGTATAATAGTAGGAATTTAAACATCGGATAAAGAAAAACTTACCAAAGAGAATACATAGCCATTGGAGTTTCCTTAGATTACGGTATCTGATAGCTGTAATAGCAATTACAAAAACACAATAAATATAAAGGGCAAAGTTAATACCTTTTGATTCTTTAAAATTGCAGGAGATATTTCAACCTTTAAATCTGAATTAAACAACAAAGATCAAAGATCGATTTTTTTAAGTTTTTTAGATTAGGGTTTACATGCAGTTGTTTAGGGAAAATGGATTAGGGTATATGAATAATTACAAAAAAGGGTATATGATTAATTAAGGCTCTCTCTATCATCCAAACTCAATTTAATTACCACGTTTTCAGACACATTCAACATGGAATGGAAAACCATATCAGCATATTATAATTACCAAAAGGCACAATATAAAACATATACCAGTTAAAGCGCACATAAAAAAGGACATTGCAACTTACCCGTTAAATATAAACGGGTCGATTTAGATTGTGTCAGATCTCCAATAAGTATTTTTTAAAATAAGGAGAAGAAGGGTAGACGTTACTAAAATTACACGCCTAATGTATTTTTCATCTTGGAGGAGGTGCCATCTCAAGACCTGCATCACACGTCAAGTGACCAGAAAACAGAAGAGTTTGCGTCTATTTCATTTGCATATTATTTTGAAAAATTTAAACTTTCTATTGTTCATAATTTAAGAGTGTTCTAGCATGTGCGCTAAACTTATAACACTACAATTATCAAATTTAAGACTGTTTGGGGGAATATGAAACTAATTACCACAACGTATTGCTAATACCCTAAATTTATTATGATTGGTCTATACCCTATGATGTAACCCTATTAATCCTCATGTTTAGTTCGAGCTATTTAGGCTAAAAAGGTATGCATAACATTAACCTCACCGGAGCCATTTTGCATTATACTAAATATAACCTAATCAATAGATTAACTGCACTATCATGTAAATACATAGTATACATACCTTTGTTTATGATTTGATGCATCAGGGATTGTTTTAAGGAGGATACCTAGATCCTTCATCTTCATAAAACCATAAAAATCAATAAAAATAATAAAAATCAATTTATTCATATGTTTTTTGAATTCGGCTTTACAAACAATAAAATAATAAGATTGAAAGTGGATCAAACAACAAAGATCTTTGTTCGAATGTTATTATTAGAAAAACAAAGAACCATTAATTTTCCTTAGTTTTTTGAATGGATCGACCCACGTAATTGTTAAGTTACAATTAGATCTGAATCAAAGAACAAATATTACAGATCAACTGAATTTTATGTTTTTGTGATTAGGGTTTAAATCCATTAATTAGGGAAAAGTTTATTAGGGTTTAAAAAAACCTGGAAATTGAATGAAACAACAAAGATCAAACTTCGAATGTTTTTAATAAAAAAGATCAAAGAACGAATAATTTTGATCAATTTTTTGAACTAATATTAAAATCTCGTTGATAAGAGAATGATGGAAGCTGTGTGTGTTTTTTCAACACCGTCGGTGTGAGAAAAAAATTGGGTGAGAAAAAAAGGGGAAAAACAATGTATACCATTTTCTATACCCGTGGTTTTATAACGCGAATTTAAAAAAAAATCGTTGACAAAATTGCGTTCCGCCTAAAATGAGGTAAATAAGGAAAAAAGTGAGTTTTTTTAGCAAATACTCAATTCCTATTGATTAAAAGATGTGACTAGGATATGACTGGATTAAAAACTGTGGTTTCAAGTCATAATTATACCTATATATAATACAAAGATATATATATATATATATATACATATATATATATATATATATATATATATATATATATATATATATATATATATATATATATATATATATATATATATATATATATATATATATATACCCAAAATCAACTATAATTTGGATACAACAAAGATATGCTCATAGTAATAATTAGTTGAGGAACTTAAACTTTGTATTTAAATGAAATGGGACATTTAAATATAGAGATTTTAAATTGTCCAACTATGTGTAGTTTAAGGTTCTTTTATTGAAATAGATTGGGACATTTGAATAAGAAAGTTTTAAACCACTGGACCTTAGATTGTCGATGGTTTCTGTATTCAGATGAAATAGGACGTTTGAATACAGAAATTATGGAGTAGTTTGTTGACACCCTATACTTTTCTTGGCATTTAATTTGGTTATGATATCGTGGTTTGTGACGGTATTACCTGAGTATGATGATTTATAATCGTCTTGTTGAAATAAATTGTGACGCCTTTTTATTTTAACAAGAAAGTTATAAGTTCCTGAACCATAAATTTATATTTCTTGTTTACATGGATTGGGACGCTTTTTGATGTAAACAACAAATTATAAATAAGTGGGCTCAAGTATGGCTGACTTGGTTTGTGATCATTTTGTATAAGGACACATTTCTTTGACTCGTTTTTTGTCGGTACGAATCGTTCATAACCGTCGTCATTATCGTTACTATTGATTATCGTCTATGTACGAGTAATCTTTTAGACATATATCAAGATATGATTTTTTTATATGGACCATTTCTAATAAGTCCCGACTATCGTGAGCTTTATAAGCTAACCGTTAAGAACCTTTATCCAATCTGAGAATAGATTACCCATTTGTTCGATTTCAAGATTCAAGTGTACAATTGTAGGTCGATCAACAATCGAATTATCATCAACAACTTATTTTAGCGCAAATATTTTGAAATTTTGCTTGTTATTATCGATGGTTCATCGAAGAATTTTTCAAACTTACTGAGAATATTTTTTTGGTATGGTTCCATTTGTGAGCACCCTGTAATATCTTTTGGGTATAGATCCATTTGTGAGCACCTTGTAATATCTTTTGGGTATGGATCCGTTTGTGAGCACCCTGTAATATCATTTGGGTATGAATCCATGTGAGCACCCTTCAATGATAAAAATATCTTTAGATATGCATTCATGGCTATCAGACCCGTGAACATCCTTTAAGTTGCAAACTTTCCTTTGACTTGACTTGGAAAACCTATTTTAAAATTCCTTAGAACATTAAATGCATGAAAACACGGACAAATTAAAACTTTACGACTAATTAATATACAACACGTATCATGAGCATTTAATTTAATAATTACATATTAATATTAATTACGACAAGTATTGCGTATGTTAATATTATTATTAATTCACGATAAGCATTTACGTATAATACTTAAGAGCGTAACAAGAATTAAAACACGACACTAAAACACGAACACACATGATAAATAATTAAGCACGAAAAACAGAACGAAGATACATAAAGGGGTGTGTGTTTGGTCGGTAAAAATAAAGGAAATAGGGGCCTTGGCCCGGCCCATTAACTATCCTAAACATTAAACAAATAAACTCTCCAGGAGTTTTCATAAAACACTTTACAGGAAATAATTAAAACCCTAAAACCTCTTTTTGTCTTCTTCTTTGGCCGCGTCATACAATACATACAAGGAGGTGATTTTTGTTTTTTGATCTTTGAGTAATTACGGGCATTGATCGTGGTTCTTAATCCATATTCATCACTCATTCGGTATACATTAACCTTTAATCTTTTAATTATTTATGTTTAATTGTTCATGATCATTAAAAACCAATAAATAAAAACATGTAATTAAAAAGATTAAACATAGGATCGGGATTAAGTTTGGTTTGTTGGTGTTGGCATGCAAACTGAGAGTCTCACGACTCTCAGTGGTGATTTAGACCAAGCGGCCGAACCCCATATAGGGCTGATGTCTGGTTTGTGTGTTTAGCCGCAAGCACCAACACCCCTTCGGGGGCTGTTGGTTGAGATCAATGGCAACAAAGATTCATGTGACTTTCGGCGGAAATGTATGACACGACAGGGGGAACCCCGGCTGAAGCCGGGGGGGGGGGGGGGGGGAGGGTTGTGCCAGCGGTGGCATCGGCAATGCAGCCAATGGCTGCTGTTGATCGGGGCGGCAAGCCACAGCCGTATGGCCATGGAGTTGTTGTGATTTTCGAGGCAAGCCGAGACCTCTAAGGTCTCGGTGGGTCCTTGTTTGGGCTCGGGTAGAACCAAACACACCAAAGGGTGTTGGGCTAAACATTTTGCTAAATAAACTTTATGTTATGTTTATTAATTAATTTTAGTATTTAATACATGGTTTAATTAAAATTAATTAATAACAAGACTTAGGATATAATTATTAATATAATTATTAATATAATTATCATGGTAATTAAACATGGCCATTTTATAAACTTTAGGTTATAATAATTATCAGTATAATTATTCATGTCACATTTAATTAATTAGGGAAGTTAGCTTGATTAATTCATGTCATTTTAACAAAGGTTAAATTAAATTAATAACATACTTTAATTTAATTATACATTAATCATTTAACGAAAGTTTAATTAATAAATCATGTAATATTATTAACTAATAATTAATTATAATATCATGAATTATATTATTAATTAATAATCATATGTTAAGACTAAAGTACTATTATTAATAAAATTTACTATATTATTATATTTAATGATCATGACTTATAATATATGCTTATTAAACTATTGCTTATATCATTTATTTATTTAATAAGCTTATTACTATCTATGGAAACATGGAAACATATTAAATATGGAAACATGCTATTTATAGAAACATACTAAATATAGAAACATGCTATTTATGGAAACATACTAAATATGGATACTTTGTATTTTTGGAAACTTACTAATTATGGAAACTTTCTATTCTTGGAAACTTACTATCTATGATAACTTGCTATTTTTGGAAAGTTACTATATATCAAAACCTGCTATTTTTGGAAAGTTACAATATATAGAAACCAACTCTTTTTAGAAAGTTACTCATTATAATACAACAAGTACTATGACACATAAAACATGAAATACACTAATCAAGAACACATGAAATACTAAGAAACACATGATTAAATATGAAATAGTAAAACAAGGTAAGAACAAGTAAAACAAGTTAAGAACACGCCAAGTAAACTAATATTCAGTAATTATAAGTTAAACAGAAAACTCATTCATGACCTTTTTATTATGTAGCTATCATAAAGTCAGAGTAATTAATCCGCTTTCGTTTTCATCCTCATTACTGGACACAAGGTACGGATATTCCGCCTTTCAATAAAGACACTCTCTTCCTATATTCAGGATTCCCCGTTTGCAGCCATATGTTTTCTCCAGTAGTTTACATTAAACTTATCAGTAATTAATATGATTAATATTTTAGATTACTTGCGCTATATACATGCATGCTAGTTCCACCTCGTTATGGAGGTACCAGAAGTGTAACACTTGAGGCACCGGTGTTATGACTTCCACGGTGAGAGTGATTGCTCGCGACGTCCCTTTTAGTTATTGGCCTTTTATATTATTATCATGTGGGACGAATGAGTGCATCCTAGAACAAGTTAGCAGATTACATGGTAACTGTGGTGTGTGCATTACATCCGTTACATGGAGTTGATCCCTCTACCTAGACTATTATAATTAGAGGCAACCCCTCTAATGGCATGAAGAGGTCACCCCTCTATGTATTCATGCATGTTGATACCTTCATGACGTATATGGGCTCTTGGGCATTTAAAATACAGTTTTTATGAAATAAACATAAGTCTTTTTAGAATATAAACCAGTTTATAAAACAACACCAGGTTTTCCAGAACTTACATTATTCCGCAGCTTTGTTATGTTTTACTTATGTTTACTGCTTTTCATATCATTGTCATATATCTGCACACTAAGCGTATTGTTCAGCCGTATTTTCTTTCTATGTTCCCATACGGCAGGTAATAAAGGGCAAAGCTAGGACATCAAGAGTACGTGCATTTGGATGGAGGCTCCATTGTCTTCATTTCTTTTAATGCATTTATATAATTTTGCCTTGTTGGACATTGTTTAATCCTTATTCTACATTCTTTACTTACGCATTTGTGCGGGAGCTTATGTTTGGAACCGATGTTTGTTTTTGGTTCCTTTTATGGTCATTAATGTTTTAGACATTTAGCCCTTTGATGACACGCCATAATTACTAAGTAACGATCCGCTTATCCAAGTGGGGTGTTACAATTATGGTATCAGAGTCAAGGTTTCGACCTGTAGGCTATTAATATTGACTTGTGACTAGTGGGTAATCACCAGGATCTTCCTAAACTGACAGTAAATTTTATTCATGCATCATTGTTTTCTTAAGTTTTTTACTAAGTAATGGTTGAGACAGGATTAACCATATTTAGTCGCATGTGCTTTTCTGTGAATTTTGTTTTGTGGACCAACCCATAGGCGTCCACCTTTGCTCATGTCAATTTTCATTGGATATTCCTTCATAAACTCTTTATGCATCTCTTATGTTTATGCTATGTCCTAACAGATTAATCATTTTATTTCCCACTTTGAAACTGTCAGATGGTCAACACACATCATGATCAGGAACTTGCTGCAGTTGTCCGAACAGCTCTGCAAGCCATGCTCCCTCAAATCTGAAGCGAGGTTTGGGCTAAATCTCCGAATGTTCCGCATCCTGCGAATAACAACCCTCCTCTTCCTCCACCTGTCACCCTACACACATGGCTGAAGAGATTCAACAAGAAGAAGCCTCGAGCATTTGAGAAGGATGAGGTCCCATCTGATGTTAAAAACTGGGTCTCACTCATGAAGAAGATCTTCGATGCCATGGGATGTGATGGAGTGTACAAGGCACGATTGGATTGCTATAAGTTCGAAGGCGATGCGCTAGATTGATGGAGAGCGTACAAGCAGACAAATGGAGGTGATGCATGGTTGGCTACTTTGACATGGGTTTAGTTTACTGAGTTGTTCTATAATCAGTTTTTCCCAAGGGCTGAGCATGAACGGCTAAAGAAGGACTACAACACAGAGTTTATGCTGAGATTCCTTAGGTTAGCTGCTGTAGGAACAACTAAAGAGAAAGCGAAGCATACTGATCGGCTACTATGTGACACTTTCACCAATGTGCCACAAGTGGCAGACGCAGCACGTAGCTTGGAGATGCTCCATGAGAGAGATGACTATGGGGAGCCAGCTCGTCCTGAGAAGAGGTATAAATTTTAGTCATCAAGCATTACCATCTCATTCAAATCAGTATTTCATTTTATATCTATTCCATTCAAATTGTATCTTTCAGATAGAAGGGTGCAGACCGGTCCCAACCGGCCACTCAGCAGACGAACAACAAGGGGCACGGCGAGAATAATGACCGATACAGATCAGAAAGTCGTAACGATAGTGACAACTAACGTAACAATGCGAGTTACTCCAACAATAACAGGTCCCTAAAATTTTAAACTCTTCTATGTTAAGATGTTGTATGACATAAATGCTAACATTTCAGCATCATAACAGGAACTCTGCGAGTGGGTGTGACCAGAATGCTAAGGGTCAGTAGCCTAATAACTCATCTTCATCTAGTATTATAACTTAAACATTTACTGTAGTCATGTTTATGCCCTAATAATCATGTCTCACGCATATCATCTGAAACGGGCTCTCATGTAGCGAGGGTACCTCCTGGAGGTTATACCCATCATATCTGCACTACTTGTATCCGTAGGCATCCCGGACCATGCCGTCGTGCTACCGATGTTTGCTTTAAGTATGGGAAAACATGCCATCAGATTAAAGACTGCAAGAAGGGAGAGACTGTTGGTACGTCAGGTACTGCTCTTCTAAAACCACAAGCTTTAGGTCACGTTTACACTACCACCAGAGAAAAGGCGAATATGTTGACAGGTACCATTACTGGCATCCTATTTATGTACGAACATGTTGCTTGCGTTTTATTTGATACGGGTGCTACTCACTCAGTTATATCCACTAATTATGCTTCCGTGACATCAACACCACTAGACAATATATTAAACATATCTATGCCTATGAGAGACTCTGTGCGCATTACTCATGTGTACAGAGACCTTCCCTTAGAATTCGATGATATGATTCGCCTGGTTGATGCACTTCCTCTAGACATGTGCGATATTCATTTAATCTTAGGCATGGACTGCTTAGCTAAACACCATGCCACTATCGATTGTCATACCTATCGAGTTATCTTCGGCGATGTTCAAATCATTTCCGCCTTACAAGTCCATGCTTTACTAGCTCATGGCTGAGAAGGCTTCTTAGCTACGATTCAGGATATTACTGCCGAAGCTCCATCGATTCAGGATCAGCCAGTCGTTTTAGAATTCACCGACGTATTTCCAGAAGAACTTCTGGGTATACCACCTATCCGTAAAGTGGAGTTTGGCATTGAGATCATCCCAGGAGCTGAACCGATCTCCAAGGCTCCTTATCACATGGATCCCATAGAGGTCAAGGAGTTAAAAGACCAGCTGCAGGAGTTACTGGAGCAAGGTTTCATTCGTCCGAGTGTATCACTATGGGGTGCATCGGTACTTTTCCTCAAGAAGAAGGATGACAACATGCATCTGTTCATTGACTATCGTGAGCTGAACAAGATCACGATCAGGAACCGTTATCCATTGTCACATATCGATGATCTATTTGACCAACTTCAAGGTGCCAATCATTTTTCCAAGATTGATCTAAGATCCGTTATCATCAGCTGCGAGTAAAGGAGCAGGATATTCTTAAGACTGATTTTTGCACAAGATATGGTCACATGAGTTAGTAGTCATGCCTTTCAGACTCACAAATGCTCCAGCGATTTTCATGGACTTAATGAACCGTGTCTTCCATGAGTTTCTAGACAAATTTGTCATCGTATTCATCGATGACATTCTCATCTTCTCAAAATCCAAGGAAGAACATGAACAACATCTTCGCACTATGCTACAGATTCTTCGCCAGAAGCAACTGTATGCAAAAATTTTCAAGTGTGAATTCAGGTTAATCAAAGTGGCATTTCTGGGCCACATTGTCTCCGCTGAAGGGATCATCATGGATCCTGAGAAGGTTTAAGCTATCACCAAATGGCCAAGACCGACGTCTGCAACTAAGGTTTGTAATTTTCTAGGTTTAGATGGATATTATCGCAGATTTATGGAGAACTTTTCACGGTTAGCCTTGCCTTTGACCAAGGTTATGCGTAAGGGAGAGAAATTCGTCTGGAATGATGAGCGGGAGAAGAGCTTTTAAGAACTTAAGAAGCGATCGGTTTCTACACGTATTCTTACTCTCCCATCTGGAACAGGTGGATTTCAGATTCATAGCGATGCTCCGGGTAAAGGACTTGGATGTGTACTCATGCAACATGGGAAGGTGATTGCATATGCATCACGTCAGCTTAAGCCTTATGAGGAAAATTATCCTACTCATGATCTGGAATTAGCAGCAGTTGTTTTTGCACTCAAAATCTAGAGGTATTATCTATATGGCAAATCATGTGATATCTTTACTGATCACAAGAGCCTTAAGTACATATTCACTCAGCGAGAACTAAACATGAGGCAGAGAAGATGGTTGGAACTACTCAAGGACTATGACATCAACCTTCAGTACCATCCTGGTAAGGCGAATGTTTGTTGGAATAAAAAGAAGCCAAGACACTTAGACGCTGACAAAAGGAAATTGGACGTTGATAGGAAGAAATCAAGCGTTGTCAGATCAAGCGTTGACAAGAAGAAGTCAATCATTGATGAGAAGAAGTCAAGCACTGATAGGATACCTAGTCTACACGTTTTATGTTTCTAGTAAAGATATGTTCGACAATGTATTTCTTATGTTTATCTTTACCTAAAATAGCTGATACGTAGACTCTTGTACAAGGTTCCTTATTCTATAAAAGGAGGCCTTTAGGTTTTAGTTCAATATATATGTTTTACACTTTCATTGTACGCAAGTTCGATTATCAATTAAAGTGAAAGTTTGGTTTATTATGTTTGTGTGTTCTTGTTCTAAGTATTAATTCCGCATAATACTTAGATTGTTTCATATACAACAAAGTTTCTCTTAGTGTTTAACTTGATTCATTCTCGTTTGCACAAAGCTAAATCGATCTAAGTTTGGGATCAACAAGTGGTATCAGAGCTTGTTGAGTAACTTTGATCTAAAGAACACAAAACCCTATAAACCCTAAATCACCAAAAACCCTAATTTTTCAAGAAACCCTAAAAACCAGACATAATGTCTACACCAGAGTTGAACTCCTCCTCAAGCCATAACCTAAAAATCCCCATGCTAGACCCTGACAACTTTGAGCTATAGAAGTTCAATTTTGAGCAGTATCTTCAAATCCATGATCACACTCTATAGGAAATTATTGAATATGGAAACACATTCAATAAGGCCTCTAGGATTGATGCTGCTATTGCTGCAAGATCAATTCAGGGCTCAACTAAAGAGGATCGAAAAGAAAGACCTTTAGATGGAAGAGCTGTTGCAACTGAAGACATTGCAAAGAGAAGGAATGATATGAAGACTCTAAGCATTCTCAAACTTTCTTTGGGACCAGCAAATCAACACAAGTATAGAGGTTTTGAGTGTGCCAAAGAGCTTTGGGAAGCCCTTCATGTTACTTATGGTGGTAATGATGATACTGCCTCAGAGAAGAAGAAGCAACTCTTGCATGCGTGTGATGTGTTCAAAGCTCTTCCTAATGAAAAGTTAAGTGGGGTGAGAAGCAGACTTCTTGACATCACAAGCAAATTGTCCTTTATGGGAACAGTGTATGATGATGCTGATATCATTACCACCTTCCTTAAAAGTCTTGGTGATGCATGGAAGGTTGAAGCAAGGTCTATTATTTCTACCAATGCTCACAAAAGTTCCACTTTTGATGACGTCTACAATAAACTAAAGATTGTAGAGAATGAAATCTATTTGGATCAACGAAGCAAGTCTACCAATGGAAACATAGCCTTCTTCTCACATAGAGAAGGTTAATTTGATCAAAAGGAGTCATACGTGCACCCCGTTACCGGATCACCTTGTGTCAACGTTGGATCAAGCTTTATCAGCGCCCCACATTCAGACGATGGCACATACAATGTCGACTCACCAAGGATTAGGCCTGCTGGTATTGATCTAGATACAGTGTGTGCATACATTGCTTCATTGCCTAATGGTTCAGTGATTACATATGAGGATCTTGAGCAAATCAGTGATGAGCATTTGGAGGAGATGGACATAAAGTGGAATATGGCACTTGCAAGCATAAGGGCCAATAGATGGAATAGGAGATTCAAAAAGAAGATGACATTTAATGTTAAAGACTCTGCTGGATTTGATAAATCCAAGGTTAAGTGTTACAATTGCCATAGAATAGGTTATTTTATAAGAGAATGCAGATCTCCAAGGAGATCTGATGCTGGAAAACCTTCAAGCCAAATCATCAAGGTTGAAGACACAAAGGCTATGGTTGCCATGCAAGAAATTGATGGTGTTGGCTGGGATTGGAGCTTTATGGCCAAAGGTGTGGAAGAGAACAAAGCCTTGGTTGTAGAAAAGGAGGAAGAGGAACATGTTCACTATGTTCTCTGGCACATTCTTTGTAACACCTCATTTTGATAATGGAATGTCACACGTAATTATGGCGTGTCATCAAAGCATACAAGGATAAATGTATAAAACATTACATGACCATAGGGATAACTGGAATCAAACATCGGTTCCCAAACATAAGCCCAAAACATAATAAAGCAAAAGAAATGAATGAAAGACTAAACAAGCATAAGTATATAAAGGCAAAAAGGAAAAGAAGTCTCTAGCAGCTTCCATCCTATGCACGTCCCCCAAATGCTCGAGTCCTTCCTAGGGTACCTGCCGTTTTGGGACATGGAAAGGAAATTAACGGCTGAGCAAAACGCTCAGTGCACGGATATAGACATAGTATGAATGACTAAGCATAAAAAAAGACTTAATAGCAGCGGAAATGTATAAGTCCTGGAAAACCTGGAACATGTTCATAAAACTGGTTTTATAGTTTGAAAAGCCTTATGTTTATCTTATAAAAGCTGTTAACACATTTTACCATTAGCCAATATAGGTCATGAAAATCAACCGTGCATGAATACTTGGAGGGGTGACCTCATCATGCAAATTAGAGGGGCTGCCTCTAATTTAATATACTAGTTTTTGGGTAGGAGGGATCAGCTCCTTGTGAAGGATGCAAGGCACACACCACATTCACCATGAAATCCTGAATAAAAACATGTAACTAGGATGCACCCATACGCCCCACATGATAAATATAATATAAATGTCCAAAAGCTGAAAGGGACGCCACGAGCAATCACTCTGCCGTGGTGAAGTCATAACATCAGTGCCTCTAATGTTATGGTTATGGTACCTCCATAACTAGGTGACACTGGTCATGCATGTATATGGCTATAGGTAATCTTAATTAAACATAAGCAATCAAACACGTAACTTATACTACGGGAAAACAGTTGGCTGCCTACGGGGAATCCTAATAAGGAAAGAATGTCCATACTGAAAGGACGGGAATCCGTACCTTATGTCCAGTGAACGAAGAAGATGAACTGAGAGGAATCCTACTTCCGTGTCACTAGTGCTACATAAATACATACATGAATAAGTATCTGCTTACTAAATACGTAGCTGGTTTTATGTCATGTCTTAGCTTATTTATATGTTCTTACCATGTTTTACTGTTTTTAAGCCTTACACTGTGTTTATCTTATATTCTGTTTAATCTGATTAAGTATTTATGGTATTTCATGTGTTATAATACTTACTGTATAATAATAAGTAACTTTCCAAAAATAGCAGGTTTCCTAAAATAGAAAGTTTCAAAAAATAGAAAGTTTCCAAAAAGAGAAAGTTTCCAAAAATATAAAGTTTCCAAAAATAGATTTACTGCTTAAAATAGATAAGTTTCTAAAAATAGAAAGTTTCCATAAATAGATTAGCTTCCTTAGTTAAATAAGTTTCCATAAATAGATTATCTGCTTTAATTAAATAAGTTTCCATAAATAGATTAGCTACCTGAAATAAATAAGTTTCTAAAAATAGAAGGTTTTCCATAAATAGATTAGCTGCCTTATTTAGTTAAGTTTCTAAAAATAGAAAGTTTCCATAATTAGAAATAAGCTTGTTAAATAAGCTAAAAGTATATAAGCCTAAGTGTTTTCATGATTATTTTCTAAGTCATATGATATAATGTATAGTTTAATAATTATTTCATGTAATTAAATTAAACTATAGGTTAAAATATTTAATTAAAGTATAACATGTTTTTAATTAAATAAGATAAATACTTAGGTTAAAATACGTATTATTATATATTAATAATATAACCTAAGTTATGTTATTTAATTAATTATATCCATGGTTTTAAAATAATTAATTAATTATAAGTCTTAAATATTCAAATACTTAGGTTAATTAATTTCATGATTATAATAATTAAAATAACCTAAGTCATGTTATTAAATTAATCATATCATCTTATTAATTTAATTTTTAACATAAGATCATAAACATAAAAAAACTAAACATACACCATGAACCGGATCTAAGCTAAAAACAATGAACCGGACATGAAATCGACACCGTACCCCGAACCAACTCGGGGTACCCCGTGTTTTACTGCTTCCGTGGGACCCACACGCACCAACCAAGACCGTATGGTCTTGGTGGTGGTCGATTTGGCCAAACCGAAACCCCTTCGGGTTCGGTGCAGCTTGCGGCCAAAAACAAACACCCCTTAAAACACACTTTTGATTTTATTTAACCCCAAATCATGTTAGATCCATGTTTAATTATTAGGTTTTTATAAAAACATAAAATGTTCTTGATTTAATAAAAGATCAATTCAAAAGAAAAGGTTTAAAAAGGATTTACCGAATTCGTGGATCAAAAGGATGAAGAACAAACACGATCACCAACTTAATTCCCAAGATCCAAGATCACAAACCACCTCGTTGTGGTGGTTGTAGGGTGGCGGCACAAAAAGAACAAGGAAGAGGGTTTTTAGGTTTTTGCTAAAAATCTTCTGTAAAAATAAATGAGTAGTGAAAAATCCCTTTTTCCCTTTTAGTAAAATTTGATGGGCTAAGCCCATCCTCCCTCCCTAATTTCGTGGTAATGGGGCCCACAAGGGGTAACCCGAATGTTTTTCCGTGTCTAAAATATTGGTGTGTTCTCGTGTGTTCTCGTGTTCGTGTTTTACGTGTTTTAATTAGTTATCGATCGTGACTTAATATATTTATTCGTGTTCGTAATAAATATATATACGTAATTAATATTAGCCCGTGATTTAATTACGTTCATGATTTCATGATCGCATGTCCGTGATTAATTATTGTTTAAATAATTATTGCGTGTTCGTGCGTAATAAATACTTATCGTGTTCTAACACATACGTAATACATAAAATTCTAACACGTAAACGTAATCGTACTATAAAAGGAAACTTTTAATCTAGTACGTACGATCTTAAGGGTACTATTCATGGTAAAAGCATGCGGGTTTTACAACTCTTCCCCCCTAAAAAGAATAATTCGTCCCCGAATTATAGATAACGTAACTGAAAGCGAAACATACCCGAATCAGACTGGAAAGGTATGTAAAATAACGGAAATGAAGGTGACATGGTAGAAGGGAACGTGGAACGTGACATGTCTTGAAAAGACATGGAACGTGACGTGACTGAAAGGACATATCTAATCGATAAGAGAAGAACGGATAAGAAGTCCGGATGAACTTGTCCGTTTCCAAGTGGCTTCCCTCTTGGAACGGTTCCTTCATAAGATCTTGACACGAATGATAAGTCTTGGTCCTCCTGACCTTGACTTGGAATACGAAGAAGTTCTTAGTTATCAACGTAAGGTAGATCCCCTAAATTCGATCGAGGAAAATAAGGGTTAACGTGCTAGGGTAACTGAAACGTTACGATGTAGGACAATCTGACTTAACTGATAATTAGAAACGATGCGTGAGACATAAAGAAACGTAGTACGTAAAAATTTTTGAACGTGATACGTGAAACATTTTGAACGTGCTACGTGGAGATATGGCGAGTGTAGTATGAGTAAACATATCGTGATCCATGATACGAGTAACATATCTTGATCATGATATGAGGAACGTGGAATGAACATGACATGTGAAACATATCGTGAACATAGACTATAATGGCGGTAACGCCAAACGCTACAAGTTGAGACGTGGAATATGACGTGAAACCTCTATCTGATGATGGAGAGTTATACTAAACTTGGGTCTGGTCTCTCAAGTTCTTGCAAAACTTCCCAGAACGAAATGAACGTAAAATCGTAAGCCCATATATGATCATGAACGTGAATAGTGTCATGAACGCGAGCGCGAAAGCAAGTCGTGGAATCATACTGAAGACGTGAAGTAAATAAGGAGTACAATTGTGAATCTTTGTCTTACCCGATAGCTGAGGGATTACCAAGTGGTCGGATGATCCTTGGCTGGAACATGTCCGATCAATCTGTTGGTTCTGCAATCCTTGCGGATGTAAGGATTCTACAGACTTGATCAAACTGTTTACAATAACCCAGATAGCATCATGTTTCTTCTGAATTTGTGTTAAACTGGTAACCAAAATCCGTGGAGATCTTGTCCCATTTTAATTCACAATTTTAGATGATGAAAACATCCCAGTCTGTTGGTGTCCTATCTTAGCCTGTTTGTATGACAGGTAAAGAGATATGAACGTAACTGTATCTTGCTTCATCGAACTTGATACATAGGAGTTTGCGAAACTTTGAGTCTATGAATCGAAACTTCTCTTAGCGTAGGATTTTCTTGAACACCTAATGTAGTGTAGGGTTTTCTCATTTACGCATAAGCTGAGTCATGGTAAGATTAACCGTATAAAGCCATGTGATTCAGCGTGTCACTAAAATCAAACAGAATTGATATTGGAAAAAATTTCCAGGGTAAAATTTCTATTGTCATAGAATTTGCAATATAGTGCAGATATGGTCTTCATGTTCTTCTCTAGGCTTTGAGGAAATTAGGTTATCCTTAATGAAAACGCTGACGAATTTGCTATAAGTTCATGGAAACTCATTCTTGTAATGCCGTTGGGGCATTGATGAGACTAATTTAAAATCATAAATCTAGCATGACCGAGTCGTGTACGAATAGCAGTCATGGACATGTCCTGCTCTTTAACTCGTCACTGTTGGCAGCATGATCATGAGTTAAATCTTGGAAAAGTGATTAACACTATAAGGTCGATTGGACATGTTGTCAATACGTGGAGGAGAATTACGGTCATGAATGGTGATTTGTTTAAATCGACGGTAGTCGACACATAATCTCATGGTACCGTCCTTCTCCTTGTAGGTTCTTCTGGAATGTATAGGAAGATTTTGGAATAATCAACTGGCTATGCGTAAAAGACTTAAGTGGTCGTGTCTTACTGACAGCTAGAAAATTTTAGCGACCATGGCTAACAACACACATGCTTGTAAGCATAAATAATTGTACAAATTTTCCTGATGGAAAATCAAGCTGAATGTATTCAGGAGCCTGAACATTACTGTATATAATTGTGAATCGTAGCATGGTGTGCTGTTCATAGTCCATAATTAGGATAAAATTCATCTCGTGTCTGTCCGAGGAAATGCGTTAGCAACTTGGATCTCATCATTAAGCTGAAGGAAAACCTTCGTATACGTGGGAATACGAAAGGCGTCCTTCATAGTCATGAATCAATTATTTATGGTTACAAGAATGAAAGTAACATCGCCAACGTGACAGTTCTCACTGATGCGCCGGTAATGGTATTGAAATTCTTGTGGCCTGATTAATACATGGCACAACCAAATGGATATACCCTTGGAGGTACCCTGAATTTATTTGAAATGTTCCATAGTTGGACGTGAGTCATGTGTCTTGACTCGTTTCTTGGAACTATAAGCATGACATATGTCTTGACTGGTGTCTTAACATGTGTCTTCAGAAAGTATACGTGAGACATGTGTCTTGACTGATGTCTTAACATGTGTCTTCAGAAGGTATACATGAGACATGTGTCTTGACTGATGTCTTGACATGTGTCTCGAGACGTAATTCCATAGAACTACAACATTAGGTTATTATGCCAGAATTGGCAGATCGGTTGGACTACTGATCCTTTGTATGTCTGATCACGTCCATTATCGGAGCCTCGGTTGCGATTCCTAGGATAGTTCTGTCATAGTAGTGGTTACTATCGTCCTGTTTGTCAGTTCCATGACGGTCATTCTCATGACCGTGATTCATGTAACTTTTCAGCTGAGTGGCCGGCTAGTACCGGTTTGCACTCATATGGCTGAAATGACAGCCGAATGACGTGTGACATGTAACTAAGAATTAGGGACAATGATTGATCGAAATCGTCTGATGGTGAAGCATCTTCTCGTCCAATATCTTTGCTCCGACGCCTTTGTATTTGTCTAGTAGGATCTCCAGGTTGTGAACAGCATCCGCATCTCGTAGCGTCTCCGGACGTCAGCAGCATCAACCTTTAGTAACATCTCCAAGTTATGAGCGACATCAACAACCTTGTAGAATATTAGCAATAGAAAATACGCCTGAGGTGAATCAGAATCGACTAGCGAATACTCGTGAAGTGTTGCAAGTGGAATATACATGGATTTAAGGTACGTGTAATACACATGAAATACGGTACGTGGAGTACACGTGGAATGCACATGAAATGATCGGTATGGGGACGATCATTTGTCATGATTTAAGGAAAGTATATCGGTTAACGGTTAGGAAAACCATCATGATAACCTGCCAGTATTAGCATAGACATCATTCTGGTTGTAACGGAAACGTTAAAGTGTGGTTACACAAAATTCAACTATGATTTGCCTGACATCATGATGAATGAAAACCAACCATGACTATCATGAAAGCAGGATTCAATGAAATCTAACAATGTCTTGCAAGACAGCGTAAATAACAAAAGAGGTGTAAGACATAATCAACATGAAGACGGAATTATCATGAAGAAACATGAAACCATCTATCATAAAGAAGTGTATAACATAATCTGCATGAAACTGAAGTTAACCATGACAGTATGAAAACATACTTGACATAAAAACATAGTAACTTATGAGGGGACATGAAAAAATTTTATTCCAATTTAAATCATGAGAAAATTTTATGCATGAAAAACAGTGCATGAATGCGAAATGTAGTTTATAAAAACCTTTATATGTGCGAGGGGACGCCTATGGGTCGGTCCCAAAACAAAATACATGGCGAGGGGACGCCTATGGGTCGGTCCCAAAGTTAAAAGTTTCGATAAAAGCACATGCGACTAAATAGGGCCAGTCCTGTACCAACCATTACTTAGTCATAATCCCTGCAACAATGATACATGCCCAACATAAATGAATGAAACTGGTTTGTTAAAACTTATCAGAAAATTTTTTTATGTGACTAATTATGAACTACTAGGGTTCAGTCCATATCGCCACAGTTCACGAGGAACATTATGCATGAAACAATGACACATAACTAAATATGAATGACGGTTGTCCATCCATATTAGTAAAACAATATCGATGAAAACATCAAGGTTAAAACCTCAAGGTGCTAAAAACATCATGGTTAAAACAACAATGCGCTAAAAACGTCAATACGTAGAATGACAACGTTGGCTTAGGAAGCTCCTGGTGACTACCCACTAGTCACAGGTCGAGTTTTAGAGCCTACAGGTCGAAGCCTTGGCTCTGATACCATAATTGTAACACCCTATTTTGATAATGGAATGTCACACGTAATTATGGCGTGTCATCAAAGCATACAAGGATAAATGTATAAAACATTACATGACCATAGGGATAACCGGAATCAAACATCGGTTCCTAAACATAAGCCCAAAACATAATAAAGCAAAAGAAATGAATGAAAGACTAAACAAGCATAAGTATATGAAGGTAAAAAGGAAAAGAAGTCTCTAGCAGCTTCCATCCTATGCACGTCCCCCAAATGCTCGAGTCCTTCCTAGGGTACCTGCCGTTTTGGGACATGGAAAGGAAAGTAACGGCTGAGCAAAACGCTCAGTGCACGGATATAGACATAGTATGAATGACTAAGCATAAAAAAAAGACTTAATAGCAGCAGAAATGTATAAGTCCTGGAAAACCTGGAACATGTTCATAAAACTGGTTTTATAGTTTGAAAAGCCTTATGTTTATCTTATGAAAGCTGTTAACACATTTTACCATTAGCCAATATAGGTCATGAAAATCCACCGTGCATGAATACTTGGAGGGGTGACCTCATCATGCAAATTAGAGGGGCTGCCTCTAATTTAATATACTGGTTTTTGGGTAGGAGGGTTCAGCTCCTTGTGAAGGATGCAAGGCACACACCACATTCACCATGAAATCCTGAATAAAAACATGTAACTAGGATGCACCCATACGCCCCACATGATAAATATAATATAATGGCCAAAAGCTGAAAGGGACGCCACGAGCAACCACTCCGCCGTGGTGAAGTCATAACATCAGTGCCTCTAATGTTATGGTTATGGTACCTCCATAACTAGGTGAAACTGGTCATGCATGTATATGGCTATAGGTAATCTTAATTAAACATAAGTAATCAAACACGTAACTTATACAACGAGAAAACAGTTGGCTGCATACGGGGAATCCTAATAAGGAAAGAATGTCCATACTGAAAGGACGGGAATCCGTACCTTATGTCCAGTGAACGAAGAAGATGAACTGAGAGGAATCCTACTTCCGTGTCACTAGTGCTACATAAATACATACATGAATACGTATCTGCTTACTAAATACGTAGCTGGTTTTATGTCATGTCTTAGCTTATTTTATATGTTCTTACCATGTTTTGTTGGGAATTAATTAGATGAGACAAAACAAGTATAATGAAACAAGAAGGGCTTATATGCAAATATCAAGCTTTACAAGAATATGGAGCCCTTTCATACAACAAGAAGGACTTATTAGCAAAAGATGGAGGGAATTCTAATGTAATTAAAGTTTTCTTGTAAGAAAAGTCTTGTATTCTAGTATATATAGAATACAATGACCGTAGGTTTTATTCATCCCATCATTTACAATGTAGTCTTAAAGTTGAGTCGTGTGTTCTAGACGTGTGTAACCTTGTAAACACGTCTAGGTTTGTTACTTGTAATCGTTTGAAGTTTAATACAAGTAAACGTTGGAAAAGAAACACCTTGTTCGTAATCATTGTTCTAATTCCGCTATGTTTATCATATGAACATTGATTATCCTAGTAAGCTTAATCGATCCATGATTTATGGTTTCTATAATTGGTATCAGAGCGGGTGGCTCTCGGTACTAGGAACTAACAAGGTGTTTAAGTCGAAGAACGAGAAAAAGCATAAAATCCGTCTAGGGTTTTATGTTCGGATCTCACTGTGCAGCCATGTACAAACAGCGATATCTCCTTCGTTAACCATTGGATCGTCGCGAAATTTTTCTGGTAGCTCTCAGTAAGTGTGTCTTAGATCTCACCGTAGGGATCTTTGGTTTGAGCTTTCAAGAAGAAGGTACAGTCTGTCGAATGTTGCTGCAGAGGAAGGTATTCGATTTTCTGTTTTTGTTTTTATTAAATAAGATTTAGGGTTTCTTCCCCTAAACCCTAGATCGACTTTAAAACAGAAAAGATGGTGTTTGTAGTTGCTGAATTTAGTACAAGAAGGATTCTTGATTCGTGTTTATGTTTTAGGGTTTTATGTATAAACCCTAGATCGATGATGTGTTATTGATCGGTTCCTGCTGATAGTCTATTCGTTATGGTCGTTGTCTTGATACTATATGATCGTATGTTATATAACTACATCGTAGGGTTTCTATGGAAGTAAAATATGAACAGCAGATTTGAGTCCTTGAGAGCTTTTGGACAGGATCTCGTGTTGATAAGGACGGTTTGTGGATCAGACAATTTGTTTTCACATGAGCAGATAAAAGACGTATGTATGCAGCTGATTTAAAGTTCATGTGGGTTAAGATGTGGTAAAGTTAAATAAGAAACAACATGTGGGGAATGATAGGGACGTGTGAGAAGTAGCTTGGATCTGATTGGACGTGGTCTTTACATGGTCATATATAATTGATTATTTAATGTTGACGTTGATGTCAATAACTATGATTGTGACGTGAGTATACGACTGAATGTATATGGCTTACAAAGTTACTGATGCGTATGGTTCCAAGGAGCAAACATGTTTAATGCATGTTATTGTAGGACAAAGGCCCATCTCAAAAAAGGAATTGTATTCGTTGTTGCTGTTGATGTTTCAGAAGGTGAGAAGTATGTGGTCCTTGGTACAACAGCTATTGTTGATGTTTCGGAAGAGGGATATACAATAAAAGTATTCGTTTATTTTTATTAGTATATTGCTATTGCTCAAAACAAAAACAAAGGCTGTTAAGATACATCATATGTCATGATACTGTAGTCGATTAAAGAAAAGGAGGACATGGGCGCTCATTGATATTACGTGTGTTATTTGTTGATGGAACATGGCTGTTGATAACATGCGTATTGAAGATTTTGATTGTGACAGGTAGAAGGTAATTTTTGGGATATACTGCTTTTATGCACTCACGTGGGTCCCAACCAGAAAACATTGTAACAAGGGCAAATGATTAAAGGTCACATAATGTGTGTGTCGTAAAAAGGATTGCTTGATTGAAAGTAGCAGCTACAGGAGGATGCGTCACTTTTGCATATGAGCTGTCAACAGCAAATTGTGTACCCACGTTTGATGATTTGTCTGTATGGTGGATCAAGCTTATATGGTATGTAGATATTCTCTATATGGGTTTTACTATATGCTATTATATTCTGAGATTTATTATTTGGACGTGAGATTTGGATATACAATATTACTATATTGATAAGGTCAAGCGTATGAATGTATGGAAACACTGGTGGCCTACGATAACTAAGGAGTGAATTGTGGAAAGTACATATCACATTTGTTTTTGAACGTGATATCAAAGTATGCATGAGAAAAGTGGTATTTGTTGCTAGATCAAGTAGGATAAAGTGTAATCAAAAGGATAAAGACGTAGGATTCAAGACAAAGTTCATGTGATGGATTTTTGATAATTGGTGATGAGTATTAAAAGACGATGACAGATGCTACAATTGGTGAGTTGCTTGATGAAGTGGTACAGTGGAGTAATATTTTTAACCACTGTTAAGAAGTCATAGCCACAGATGGTATCAGCGGCTGAGCCGAGCCGCTGACAAGAATAAAACACTCGCTGACAAAGAAGACGCTGACAAGTATAAATTTACACGCTGACAGCGTGTCGTCCGATATATGATTTTTAAGCGTTGACAAGTATCGTCCGATATGGTACAATACATACAGAAGATATATTGGATGACTCAGGATCTCGGACAGAACTATCTGTTAAAAATTTTATGGCTCGTTTTGAAGATCGTGTTTGATACAATAAAGTTTTATTTGATTATGTGACAAGGCTAACCTTGCGGTTACGTACCGACTTGGATTAGAAGCAGAACGCCGACAGAGGCAGCAGTTGCATAAAAGAAGAAGATGATATTGTACCTAGATGATTTTCATTGCAAATTGGAGGTTTCGATGAAGAGGTTTGATTATTGCTTCTTTGGTGTTGGAGTTGTTTTTCGCAGGTTTGTATTTTATCATATCTCAAAAGACTCGCCTCTCTTTTAAGATAACTTGCTTGTTCGTTTAAATGTTTGGTGACGAAGACTTTTCAAATCTAGCAACTAGATACCTTGCTATCACTTGAAGGAGTTACATTATCGTGCTCAGTGTCTCACAAAGGATGAGGATTTTGACAAGAGATCGAGGTCTGCTTATATTTACTCTCATCATATAAGTTCGACGTCACATGGATAGTGCAAGATATAAGGTACAATCTTGGGAGATTCCACTTCTTCAACAAATAGGTTATATTCGTTTTTCTTCATTCGTAATATACAATTAGAGTCTACATGGTTCGTGATTCATTTACATGCACCACTCAAGGGGAAGCGTTTATTAGTTGTTTATCTTTAGAAGACCCCTATCTTACTTTAAGGGGAAGCTTGTTTCATTCGTGAAAGATCAAGATTTGAAGATTGGTTTTGTCATCATCAAATAGGGGAAGATTGTTGGGAATTAATTTGATGAGACAAAACAAGTATAATGAAACAAGAAGGGCTTATATGCAAATATCAAGCTTTACAAGAATATGGAGCCCTTTCATACAACAAGAAGGACTTATTAGCAAAAGATGGAGGGACTTCTAATGTAATTAAAGTTTTCTTGTAAGAAAAGTCTTGTATTCTAGTATATATAGAATACAATGACCGTAGGTTTTATTCATCCCATCATTCACAATGTAGTCTTAAAGTTGAGTCGTGTGTTCTAGACGTGTGTAACCTTGTAAACACGTCTAGGTTTGTTACTTGTAATCGTTTGAAGTTTAATACAAGTATACGTTGGAAAAGAAACACCTTGTTCGTAATCATTGTTCTAATTCCGCTATGTTTATCATATGAACATTGATTATCCTAGTAAGCTTAATCGATCTATGATTTATGGTTTCTACAATTGGTATCAGAGCGGGTGGCTCTCGGTACTAGGAACTAACAAGGTGTTTAAGTCGAAGAACGAGAAAAAGCATAAAATCCGTCTAGGGTTTTATGTTCGGATCTCACTGTGCAGCCATGTACAAACAGCGATATCTCCTTCGTTAACCATTGGATCGTCGCGAAATTTTTTCTGGTAGTTCTCAGTAAGTGTGTCTTAGATCTCACCGTAGGGATCTTTGGTTTGAGCTTTCAAGAAGAAGTTACAGTCTGTCGAATGTTGCTGCAGAGGAAGGTATTCGATTTTCTGTTTTTGTTTTTATTAAATAAGATTTAGGGTTTCTTCCTCTAAACCCTAGATCGACTTTAAAACAGAAAAGATGGTGTTTGTAGTTGCTGAATTTAGTACAAGAAGGATTCTTGATTCGTGTTTATGTTTTAGGGTTTTATGTATAAACCCTAGATCGATGATGTGTTATTGATCGGTTCCTGCTGATAGTCTATTCGTTATGGTCGTTGTCTTGATACTATATGATCGTATGTTATATAACTACATCGTAGGGTTTCTATGGAAGTAAAATATGAACAGCAGATTTGAGTCCTTGAGAGCATTTGGACAGGATCTCGTGTTGATAAGGACGGTTTGTGGATCAGACAATTTGTTTTCACATGAGCAGATAAAAGACGTATGTATGCAGCTGATTTAAAGTTCATGTGGGTTAAGATGTGGTAAAGTTAAATAAGAAACAACATGTGGGGAATGATAGGGACGTGTGAGAAGTAGCTTGGATCTGATTGGACGTGGTCTTTACATGGTCATATATAATTGATTATTTAATGTTGACGTTGATGTCAATAACTATGATTGTGACGTGAGTATACGACTGAATGTATATGGCTTACAAAGTTACTGATGCGTATGGTTCCAAGGAGCAAACATGTTTAATGCATGTTATTGTAGAACAAAGGCCCATCTCAAAAAAGGAATTGTATTCGTTGTTGCTGTTGATGTTTCAGAAGGTGAGAAGTATGTGGTCCTTGGTACAACAGCTATTGTTGATGTTTCGGAAGAGGGATATACAATAAAAGTATTCGTTTATTTTTATTAGTATATTGCTATTGCTCAAAACAAAAACAAAGGCTGTTAAGATACATCATATGTCTTGATACTGTAGTCGATTAAAGAAAAGGAGGACATGGGCGCTCATTGATATTACGTGTGTTATTTGTTGATGGAACATGGCTGTTGATAACATGCGTATTGAAGATTTTGATTGTGACAGGTAGAAGGTAATTTTTGGGATATACTGCTTTTATGCACTCACGTGGGTCCCAACCAGAAAACATTGTAACAAGGGCAAATGATTAAAGGTCACAGAATGTGTGTGTCGTAAAAAGGATTGCTTGATTGAAAGTAGCAGCTACAGGAGGATGCGTCACTTTTGCATATGAGCTGTCAACAGCAAATTGTGTACCCACGTTTGATGATTTGTCTGTATGGTGGATCAAGCTTATATGGTATGTAGATATTCTCTATATAGGTTTTACTATATGCTATTATATTCTAAGATTTATTATTTGGACGTGAGATTTGGATATACAGTATTACTATATTGATAAGGTCAAGCGTATGAATGTATGGAAACACTGGTGGCCTACGATAACTAAGGAGTGAATTGTGGAAAGTATATATCACATTTGTTTTTGAACGTGATATCAAAGTATGCATGAGAAAAGTGGTATTTGTTGCTAGATCAAGTAGGATAAAGTGTAATCAAAAGGATAAAGACGTAGGATTCAAGACAAAGTTCATGTGATGGATTTTTGATAATTGGTGATGAGTATTAAAAGACGATGACAGATGCTACAATTGGTGAGTTGCTTGATGAAGTGGTACAGTGGAGTAATATTTTTAACCACTGTTAAGAAGTCATAGCCACATATGGTATCAGCGGGTGAGCCGAGCCGCTGACAAGAATAAAACACTCGCTGACAAAGAAGACGCTGACAAGTATAAATTTACACGCTGACAGCGTGTCGTCCGATATATGATTTTTAAGCGTTGACAAGTATCGTCCGATATGGTACAATACATACAGAAGATATATTGGATGACTCAGGATCTCGGACAGAACTATCTGTTAAAAATTTTATGGCTCGTTTTGAAGATCGTGTTTGATACAATAAAGTTTTATTTGATTATGTGACAAGGCTAACCTTGCGGTTATGTACCGACTTGGATTAGAAGCAGAACGCCGACAGAGGCAGCAGTTGCATAAAAGAAGAAGATGATATTGTACCTAGATGATTTTCATTGCAAATTGGAGGTTTCGATGAAGAGGTTTGATTATTGCTTCTTTGGTGTTGGAGTTGTTTTTCGCAGGTTTGTATTTTATCATATCTCAAAAGACTCGCCTCTCTTTTAAGATAACTTGCTTGTTCGTTTAAATGTTTGGTGACGAAGACTTGTCAAATCTAGCAACTAGATACCTTGCTATCACTTGAAGGAGTTACATTATCGTGCTCAGTGTCTCACAAAGGATGAGGATTTTGACAAGAGATCGAGGTCTGCTTATATTTACTCTCATCATATAAGTTCGACGTCACATGGATAGTGCAAGATATAAGGTACAAGCTTGGGAGATTCCACTTCTTCAACAAATAGGTTATATTCGTTTTTCTTCATTCGTAATATACAATTAGAG
Source organism: Glebionis coronaria (assembly GCA_025667525.1). Lineage (NCBI taxonomy): Eukaryota > Viridiplantae > Streptophyta > Magnoliopsida > Asterales > Asteraceae > Glebionis > Glebionis coronaria. Next base: position 81,967 of record JANFOE010001467.1, on the reverse strand, counting down.
TCTACATGGTTCGTGATTCATTTACATGCACCACTCAAGGGGAAGCGTTTATTAGTTGTTTATCTTTAGAAGACCCCTATCTTACTTTAAGGGGAAGCTTGTTTCATTCGTGAAAGATCAAGATTTGAAGATTGGTTTTGTCATCATCAAATAGGGGAAGATTGTTGGGAATTAATTTGATGAGACAAAACAAGTATAATGAAACAAGAAGGGCTTATATGCAAATATCAAGCTTTACAAGAATATGGAGCCCTTTCATACAACAAGAAGGACTTATTAGCAAAAGATGGAGGGACTTCTAATGTAATTAAAGTTTTCTTGTAAGAAAAGTCTTGTATTCTAGTATATATAGAATACAATGACCGTAGGTTTTATTCATCCCATCATTCACAATGTAGTCTTAAAGTTGAGTCGTGTGTTCTAGACGTGTGTAACCTTGTAAACACGTCTAGGTTTGTTACTTGTAATCGTTTGAAGTTTAATACAAGTAAACGTTGGAAAAGAAACACCTTGTTCGTAATCATTGTTCTAATTCCGCTATGTTTATCATATGAACATTGATTATCCTAGTAAGCTTAATCGATCCATGATTTATGGTTTCCACATGTTTTACTGTTTTTAAGCCTTACACTGTGTTTATCTTATATTCTGTTGAATCTGATTAAGTATTTCTGGTATTTCATGTGTTATAATACTTATTGTATAATAATAAGTAACTTTCCAAAAATAGCAGGTTTCCTAAAATAGAAAGTTTCCAAAAATAGAAAGTTTCCAAAAAGAGAAAGTTTCCAAAAATAGAAAGTTTCCAAAATAGAAAGTTTCCAAAAATAGATTTACTGCTTAAAATAGATAAGTTTTTAAAAGTAGAAAGTTTCCATAAATAGATTAGCTCCCTTAGTTAAATAAGTTTCCATAAATAGATTATCTGCTTTAATTAAATAAGTTTGCATAAATAGATTAGCAGCCTGAAATAAATAAGTTTCTAAAAATAGAAGGTTTCCATAAATAGATTAGCTGCCTTATTTAGTTAAGTTTCTAAAAATAGAAAGTTTCCATAATTAGAAATAAGCTGGTTAAATAAGCTAAGTATATAAGCCTAAGTGTTTTCATGATTATTTTCTAAGTCATATGATATAATGTATAGTTTAATAATTATTTCATGTAATTAAATTAAACTATAGGTTAAAATATTTAATTAAAGTATAACATGTTTTTAATTAAATAAGATAAATACTTAGGTTAAAATATGTATTATTATATATTAATAATATAACCTAAGTTATGTTATTTAATTAATTATATCCATGGTTTTAAAATAATTAATTAATTATAAGTCTTAAAAATACAAATACTTAGGTTAATTAATTTCATGATTATAATAATTAAAATAACCTAAGTCATGTTATTAAATTAATCATATCATTTTATTAATTTAATTTTTAACATAAGATCATAAACATTAAAAAAACTAAACATACACCATGAACCGGATCTCAGCTAAAAACAATGAACCGGACATGAAATCGACACCGTACCCCAAACCAACTCGGGGTACCCCGTGTTTTACTGCTTCCGTGGGACCCACACGCACCAACCAAGACCGTATGGTCTTGGTGGTGGTCGGTTTGGCCAAACCGAAACCCCTTCGGGTTTGGTGCAGCCTGCGGCCAAAAACAAACACCCCTTAAAAGAAACTTTTGATTTTATTTAACCCCAAATCATGTTAGATCCATGTTTAATTATTAGGTTTTTATAAAAACATAACATGTTCTTGATTTAATAAAAGATCAATTCAAAAGAAAAGGTTTAAAAAGGATTTACCGAATTCGTGGATCAAAAGGATGAAGAACAAACACGATCACCAACTTAATTCCCAAGATCCAAGATCACAAACCACCTCCTTGTGGTGGTTGTAGGGTGGCGGCACAAAAAGAACAAGGAAGAGGGTTTTTAGGTTTTTGCTAAAAATCTTCTGTAAAACTAAATGAGTAGTGAAAAATCCCTTTTTCCCTTTTAGTAAAATTTGATGGGCTTAGCCCATCCTCCCTCCCTAATTTCGTGGCAATGGGGCCCACAAGGGGTAACCAGAATGTTTTTCCGTGTCTAAAATATTGGTGTGTTCTCGTGTGTTCTCGTGTTCGTGTTTTACGTGTTTTAATTAGTTATCGATCGTGACTTAATATATTTATTCGTGTTCGTAATAAATATATATACGTAATTAATATTAGCCCGTGATTTAGTTACGTTGATGATTTCATGATCGCATGTCCGTGATTAATTATTGCTTAAATAATTATTGCGTGTTCGTGCGTAATAAATACTTATCGTGTTCTAACACGTACGTAATACGTAAAATCCTAACACGTAAACGTAATCGTACTATAAAAGGAAAGTTTTAATCTAGTACGTACGATCTTAAGGGTACTATTCATGGTGAAAGCATGCGGGTTTTACAACTCTTCCCCCCTAAAAAGAATAATTCGTCCCCGAATTATAGATAACGTAACTAAAAGCGAAACATACCCGAATCAGACTGGAAAGGTATGCAAAATAACGGAAATGAAGGTGACATGGTAGAAGGGAACGTGGAACGTGACATGTCTTGAAAAGACATGGAACGTGACGTGACTAAAAGGACATATCTAATCGATAAGAGAAAAACGGATAAGAAGTCCGGATGAACTTGTCCGTTTCCAAGTGGCTTCCCACTTGGAACGGTTCGTTCATAAGATCTTGACACGAATGATAAGTCTTGGTCCTCCTGACCTTGACTTGGAATACCAAGAAGTTCTTAGTTATCAACGTAAGGTAGATCCCCTAAATTCGATCGAGGAAAATAAGGGTTAACGTGCTAGGGTAACTGAAACGTTACGATGCAGGACAATCTGACTTAACTGATAATTAGAAACGATGCGCGAGACATAAAGAAACGTAGTACGTGAAAATTTTTGAACGTGATAAGTGAAAATTTTTGAACGTGCTACGTGGAGATATGGCGAGTGTAGTATGAGTAAACATATCGTGATCCATGATACGTGTAACATATCTTGATCATGATATGAGGAACGTGGAATGAACATGACATGTGAAACATATCGTGAACATAGAATATAATGGCGGTAACGCCAAACGCTACAAGTTGAGACGTCGAATATGACGTGAAACGTCTATCTGATGATGGAGAGTTATACTAAACTTGGGTCTGGTCTCTCAAGTTCTTGCAAAACTTCCCAGAACGAAATGAACGTAAAATCGTAAGCCCAGATATGATCATGAACGTGAATAGTGTCATGAACGCGAGCGCGAAAGCAAGTCGTGGAATCAGAATGAAGATGTGAAGTAAATAAGGAGTACAATTACGAAACTTTGTCTTACCCGATAGCTGAGGGATTACCAAGTGGTCGGATGAGCCTTGGCTGGAACATGTCCGATCAATCTGTTGGTTCTGCAATCCTTGCGGATGTAAGGATTCTGCAGACTTGATCAAACTGTTTACAATAACCCAAATAGCATCATGTTTCTTTTGAATTTGTGTTAAACTGGTAACCAAAATCCGTGGAGATCTTGTCCCATTTTAATTCACAATTTTAGATGATGAAAACATCCCAGTCTGTTGGTATCCTATCTTAGCCTGTTTGTATGACAGGTAAAAAGGTATGAACGTAACTGTATCTTGCTTCATCGAACTTGATACATAGGAGTTTGCGAAACATTGAGTCTATGAATCGAAAATTCTCTTAGCGTAGGATTTTCTAGAACACCTAATGTAGTGTAGGGTTTTCTCATTTACGCATAAGCTGAGTCATGGTAAGATTAACCGTATAAAGCCATGTGATTCAGCGTGTCACTGAAATCGAACAGAATTGATATTGGAAAAAATTTCCAGGGTAAAATTTCTATTGTCATAGAATTTGCAATATAGTGCAGATATGGTCTTCCTGTTCTTCTCTAGGCTTAGAGAAAATTAGGTTATCCTTAATGAAAACGCTGATGAATTTGCTATGAGTTCATGGAAACTCATTCTTGTAATGCCGTTGGGGCATTGATGAGACTAATTCAAAATCATAAATCTAGCATGACCGAGTCGTGTACGAATAGCAGTCATGGACATGTCCTGCTCTTTCACTCGTCACTGTTGGCAGCATGATCATGAGTTAAATCATGGAAAAGTGATTAACACTATAAGGTCGATTGGACATGTTGTCAATACGTGCAGGAGAATTACGGTCATGAATGGTGATTTGTTTAAATCGACGGTATTCGACACATAATCTCATGGTACCGTCCTTCTCCTTGTAGGTTCTTCTGGTATGTATAGGAAGATTTTGGAATAATCAACTGGCTATACGTAAAAGACTTAAGTGGCCGTGTCTTACTGACAGCTAGAAAATTCTAGTGACCATGGCTAACAACGCACATGCTTGTAAGCATAAATAATTGTACAAATTTTCCTGATGGAAAATCAAGCTGAATGTATTTAGGAGCCTGAACATTACTGTACATAATTATGAATCGTAGCATGGTGTGCTGTTCATAGTCCATAATTAGGATAAAATTCATCTCGTGTCTGTCCGAGGAAATGCGTTAGCAACTTGGATCTCATCATTAAGCTGAAGGAAAACCTTCGTATACGTGGGAATACGAAAGGCGTCCTTCATAGTCATGAATCAATGATTTATGGTTACAAGAATGAAAGTGACCTCGGCAACGTGACAGTTCTCACTGATGCGCCGGTAATGGTATTGAAATTCTTGTGGCCGGATTAATACACGGCACAACCAAATGGATATACCCTTGGAGGTACCCTGAATTTCTTAGAAATGTTCCATAGTTGGACGTGAGTCATGTGTCTTGACTCGTTTCTTGGAACTATAAGCATGACATATGTCTTGACAGGTGTCTTGACATGTGTCTTCAGAAAGTATACGTGAGACATGTGTCTTGACTGATGTCTTAACATGTGTCTTCAGAAGGTATACGTGAGACATGTGTCTTGACTGATGTCTTGACTGATGTCTTGAAATGTGTCTCGAGACGTAATTCCATAGAACTACAATATTAGGTAATTATGCCAGAATTGGCGGATCGGTTGGACTACTGATCCTTTGTATGTCTGATCACGTCCGTTACCGGAGCCTCGGTTGCGATTCCTAGGATAGTTCTGTCATAGTAGTGGTTACTATCGTCCTGTCTGTCAGTTCCATGACGGTCATTCTCATGACCGTGATTCATGTAACTTTTCAGTTGAGTGGCCGGCTGGTACCGGTTTGCACGCATATGGCTGAAATGACAGCCGAATGACGTGTGACATGTAACTAAGAATTAGGGACAATGATTGATGGAAATCGTCTGATGGTGAAGCATCTTCTCGTCCAATTGCTTTGCTCCGACGCCTTTGTCTTCGTCTAGTAGGATCTCCAGGTTGTGAACAGCATCCGCATCTCGTAGCGTCTCCGGACGTCAGCAGCATCAACCTTTAGTAACATTTCCAAGTTATGAGCGGCATCAGCAACCTTGTAGAATATTAGCAATAGAAAATACGCCTTAGGTGAATCAGAATCGACTAGCGAATAGTCGTGAAGTGTTGCAAGTGGAATATACATGGATTTAAGGTACGTGTAATACACATGAAATACGGTACGTGGAGTACACGTGGAATGCACATGAAATGATCGGTATGGGGTCGATCATTTGTCATGATTTAAGGAAAGTATATCGGTTAACGGTTAGGAAAACCATCATGATAACCTGGCAGTATTAGCATAGACATCATTCTGGTTGTAACGGAAACGTTAAAGTGTGGTTACACGAAATTCAACGATGATTTGCCTGACAGCATGATCAATGAAAACCAACCATGACTATCATGAAAGCAGGATTCAATGAAATCTAACAATGTCTTGCAGGACAGCGTAAATAACAAAAGAGGTGTAAGACATAATCAACATGAAGACGGAATTATCATGAAGAAACATGAAACCATCTATCATAAAGAAGTGTATAACATAATCAGCATGAAACTGAAGTTAACCATGACAGTATGAAAACATACTTGACATAAAAACATAGTAACTTATGAGGGGACATGAAAAAAATTTATGCCAATTTAAATCATGAGAAAATTTTATGCATGAAAAACAGTGCATGAATGCGTAATGTAGTTTATAAAAACCTTTATATGTGCGAGGGGACGCCTATGGGTCGGTCCCAAAACAAAATACATGGCGAGGGGACGCCTATGGGTCGGTCCCAAAGTTAAAAGTTTCGATAAAAGCACATGCGACGAAATAGGGCCAGTCCTGTACCAACCATTACTTAGTCATAATCCCTGCAACAATGATACATGAAACATAAATGAATGAAACTCGTTTGTCAAAACTTATCAGAAAATTTTTTTATGTGACTAATTATGAACTACTAGGGTTCAGTCCACATCGCCACAGTTCACGAGGAACATTATGCATGAAACAATGACACATAACTAAATATGAATGACGGTTGTCCATCCGTATTAGTAAAACAATATCGATAAAAACATCAAGGTTAAAACCTCAAGGTGCTAAAAACATCATGGTTAAAACAACAATGCGCTGAAAACGTCAATACGTAGAATGACAACTTTGGCTTAGGAAGCTCCTGGTGACTACCCACTAGTCACAGGTCGAGTTTTAGAGCCTACAGTCGAAGCCTTGGCTCTGATACCATAATTGTAACACCCCATTTTGATAATGGAATGTCACACGTAATTATGATGTGTCATCAAAGCATACAAGGATAAATGTATAAAACATTACATGAGCATAAGGATAACCGGAATCAAACATCGATTCCCAAAGATAAGCCCAAAACATAATAAAGCAAAAGAAATGAATGAAAGACTAAACAAGCATAAGTATATGAAGGCAAAAAGGAAAAGAAGTCTCTAGCAGCTTCCATCCTATGCACGTCCCCCAAATGCTCGAGTCCTTCCTAGGGTACCTGCCGTTTTGGGACATGGAAAGGAAAGTAACGGCTGAGCAAAACGCTCAGTGCACGGATTATAGACATAGTATGAATGACTAAGCATAAAAAAAAGACTTAATAGCAGCGGAAATGTATAAGTCCTGGAAAACCTGGAACATGTTCATAAAACTGGTTTTATAGTTTGAAAAGCCTTATGTTTATCTTATGAAAGCTGTTAACACATTTTACCATTAGCCAATATAGGTCATGAAAATCCACCGTGCATGAATACTTGGAGGGGTGACCTCATCATGCAAATTAGAGGGGCTGCCTCTAATTTAATATACTGGTTTTTGGGTAGGAGGGATCACCTCCTTGTGAAGGATGCAAGGCACACACCACATTCACCATGAAATCCTGAATAAAAACATGTAACTAGGATGCACCCATACGCCCCACATGATAAATATAATATAAATGGCCAAAAGCTGAAAGGGACGCCACGAGTAATCACTCCGCCGTGGTGAAGTCATAACATCAGTGCCTCTAATGTTATGGTGATGGTACATCCATAACTAGGTGAAACTGGTCATGTATGTATATGGCTATAGGTAATCTTAATTAAATATAAGCAATCAAACACGTAACTTATACTACGGGAAAACAGTTGGCTGCATACGGGGAATCCTAATAAGGAAAGAATGTCCATACTGAAAGGACGGGAATCCGTACCTTATGTCCAGTGAACAAAGAAGATGAACTGAGAGGAATCCTACTTCCGTGTCACTAGTGCTACATAAATACATACATGAATAAGTATATGCTTACTAAATACGTAGCTGGTTTTATGTCATGTCTTAGCTTATTTTATATGTTCTTACCATGTTTTACTATTTTTAAGCCTTACACTGTGTTTATCTTATATTCTGTTTAATCTGATTAAGTATTTCTGGTATTTCATGTGTTTTAATACTTACTGTATAATAATAAGTAACTTTCCAAAAATAGCAGGTTTCCTAAAATAGAAAGTTTCCAAAAATAGAAAGTTTCCAAAAATAGAAAGTTACCAAAAATAGAAAGTTTCAAAAAATAGAAAGTTTCCAAAAATAGAAAGTTTCCAAAAATTGATTTACTGCTTAAAATAGATAAGTTTTTAAAAATAGAAAGTTTCCATAAGTAGATTAGCTGCCTTAATTAAATAAGTTTCCATAAATAGATTATCTGCCTTAATTAAATAAGTTTCCATAAATAGATTAGCTGCCTGAAATAAATAAGTTTCTAAATATAGAAGGTTTCCATAAATAGATAAGCTGCCTTATTTAATTAAGTTTCTAAAAATAGAAAGTTTCCATAATTAGAAATAAGCTGGTTAAAGCTAAGTATATAAGCCTAAGTGTTTTCATGATTATTTTCTAAGTTATATGATATAATGTATAGTTTAATAATTATTTCATGTAATTAAATTAAACTATAGGTTAAAATATTTAATTAAAGTATAACATGTTTTTAATTAAATAAGATAAATACTTAGGTTAAAATATGTATTATTACATATTAATAATATAACCTAAGTCATGTTAATTAATTAATTATATCCATGGTTTTAAAATAATTAATTAATTATAAGTCTTAAATATACAAATACTTAGGTTAATTAATTTCATGATTATAATAACTAAAATAACCTAAGTCATGTTATTAAATTAATCATATCATTTTATTAATTTAATTTTTAACATAAGATCATAAACATAAAAAAAACTAAACATACACCATGAGCCGGATCTAAGCTAAAAACAATGAACCGGACATGAAATCGACACCGTACCCCGAACCAACTCGGGGTACCCCGTGTTTTATTGCTGCCGTGGGACCCACACGCACCAACCAAGACCGCATGGTCTTGGTGGTGGTCGGTTTGGCCAAACCGAAAACCCTTCGGGTTCGGTGCAGCCTGCGGCCAAAAACAAACACCCCTTAAAACACACTTTTGATTTTATTTAACCCCAAATCATGTTAGATCCATGTTTAATTATTAGGTTTTTATAAAAACATAACATGTTCTTGATTTAATAAAAGATCAATTCAAAAGAAAAGGTTTAAAAAGGATTTACCGAATTCGTGGATCAAAAGGATGAAGAACAAACTCGATCACCAACTTAATTCCCAAGATCCAAGATCACAAACCACCTCCTTGTGGTGGTTGTAGGGTGGCGGCACAAAAAGAACAAGGAAGAGGGTTTTTAGGTTTTTGCTAAAAATCTTCTGTAAAACTAAATGAGTAGTGAAAAATCCCTTTTTCCCTTTTAGTAAAATGTGATGGGCTAAGCCCATCCTCCCTCCCTAATTTCGTGGTAATGGGGCCCACAAGGGGTAACCCGAATGTTTTTCCATGTCTAAATTATTGGTGTGTTCTCGTGTGTTCTCGTGTTCGTGTTTTACGTGTTTTAATTAGTTATCGATCGTGACTTAATATATTTATTCGTGTTCGTAATAAATATATATACGTAATTAATATTAGCCCGTGATTTAATTACGTTCATGATTTCATGATTGCATATCCGTGATTAATTATTGTTTAAATAATTATTGCGTGTTCGTGCGTAATAAATACTTATCGTGTTCTAACACGTACGTAATACGTAAAATCCTAACACTTAAACGTAATCGTACTATAAAAGGAAAGTTTTAATCTAGTACGTACGATCTTAAGGGTACTATTCATGGTAAAAGCATGCGGGTTTTACATTCTTCATCTTCATCAGACAATGAGGTATATGATGATGCATTTTGTAGTGAAGGTTGTCGTCTAAACACTGAAAAACTTAACAAAGAAATTTTAAAGTTAAAATCAGATGTTTGTTATGAAAGATGCAAGTTATCTACTTATCAACTTGCACTTACTCAAACTGAAAAGACTGTGGCTGAATATAAGAAAATGGAGCTTGACCTAAAAGATCAAATTAACATTTTGTCACATGACCTTAAAGTTAGTGTTGACCTCTGGGATATTTTGGAGAGATCCAAAGGTGTCATACAAGCTGAGTTGGATGAGGCCATTAAAAACAAAGATAATTTAGGTCTTAAAATTCAAAGATTTGATAAAGCTTCTTAATAAGTGTGAAAACACTTATCCTTTTACCATTTATTTCTAATAATAACAAGACCAAAACGTGTATTTAATGTCGTAAAAGGCGGAATTATGCGTGGTTTGTGTTTTTATTGTGTTTTAGGACAAAAATACGAAAAAGGAAGAAAACACGGGCTTTCACGGGCTTTTATCGAAGAAAACGACAAAAGACGAAGTCAAAAGATCAAAAGTGCAAAAAGAACGGAAGTTAAAGGCCTATTCTGAAGATTTATCGAACAAAAAGTATAAAGACGGAAGTTTAACGAAGTCGAAGAACCAAGTCTACTAAAATAAGAAAATTAGAAGACAAGTTCATTTGATCATTCGACAAATCCCGAGACAAAGTCGAGAAAGTCGAGTTATTTAAAAAGACGAGAAGACAAGAGAAAAGAAGGAAGAAGCAACACACTCCCCTCCTCCTATAAATACCCTCCTAATGGTTCATTAGGAGGTGTTAGTTAATTGTCATTTTTTTTAGTTTTTTAGTTTTTAAGTTACTTTCTCTCTCTAGAATTTTCTCTCTCTAGTTTTTCTTAATCTTTCATTTTAAATCTTGTATTTTGGATCTTAATCTTCAATTTAATAGCTTATTATAAATTCTCATTTTTCCTTTCTTAATCTTGTGGTTGATTTAATTAATCATGTAGTTTTTTTAATCAAGTTGATTGTCTGATTGATTTGTTTATGTGATTGATCTTATAGTTTTGATTGGTGGATGTTTAGCTTATTGTGATTGTTGATTTATTAGTGTTTGGCTTATTTTTAAGTAAGTTGATTTGATAGATTAATATTTTTAATTAAAAGTTGATTTTAAAGATTTAGATTATTTGGTGTTTTTATAGTTTTTATAGTTTTTAATTTGTGGTTTATTTAGTTTTTCTTAAAACCAATTTGGTCTTTGTTTTGGTTAATTGCTTATTTGGTTTTGCTTATTCTCGGCTTAATCTGTTTAACTTGTTACTGTATCTTCCCTATTTTTCAATCTTCGGAAAAGGGTTTAGTATTCCGAAGAAGTCCCTTATTCCGAACATCAATTTATCCGAAAATTGTGTTTTTTCGAAAATTGAGTTTTATCCGAAGATAGTGTTTTTTCTGGAAAAACTGATTATTCCGAAATTTGTGCATTTTTCCGAAAATTTCTTTTATTCCGAAATTAGTGAATTATTCCGAAGAAGTGGATTTATCCTAGATAGTCTTATTTATCCGAAGATCAGTTTACCTAAAAAATTCAAGGTTAGATTTCCATCTTTTATTTTTACATTTACGTTTAATAATTTTAGCTTTTATTTTTCAGTAGAAATAGATAGGGGTGTTTAAAAAAACCAAAAAACCGACGAACTGATCCGAACCGCTCAATCCGAAACCGAAAAAACCCGCATCCGAAAAAACTGAAACCGAAAAAAACCGAAACCGAAAAAACCCGCTTATAACGGTTCGGTTACGGTTTTTATTTTTAGATATCCGTGGTTAACCGAACCGAACCGCATATATTACAAAAGAAATTTTTTAACTAAATATTCAAATTATAGTACATGTATTAATTGTATTAGTACCCTACTTTTATTATACATAAAATTTTTTAACTAAATATTCAAATTATAATACATGTATTAAACATGTATGTGTAAATTTAATTAATGTGATCGTAGTTTATATATATCAAATAAATATTTTTTAGTTAATATGTTATTTATGAATATTCTAATGCACTTTTTGTAACGAAATAATTTTTATATGATTTTTATCTATTTAATGTCGTGGAATTATACGAAAACGACATTCTATGTTCGAAACCATTTTATTATTTATTAACTAAAACTTTATGAAACTTATATAATGGTTAACCGTGACCCGAACCGTGGGAAACCGCTCATTTCGGGTAACCGTATGTCCGGTTAACCGCCTTGTACGGTTCGGTTACGGATAGTAAATTTAACTAACCGAACCGCGATGGATAGTTAAAATCGTCTAACTAACCGAACCGAACCGATCCGTGAACACCCCAAGAAATAGATAATCTAAATCTCCCCCTTTTAGTGACCAAAAACGACAATTCCACTCTAAACCGTGATCAATTCAAATTGACACCGAGAACGAACGAGTACACATATGCAAAAGTCATAAATCAAAATGGCGCCGCTGCTAGCTCTTTTCGTAAGGATTAACGGTTTTTAGTAAGAAAAATTGGATTTTAGGATCCGTTCTTTTGGGAATGTTATTTTCAAGCACAAAATTTTTCAAAAAATCCAAAAATCCAAAAAAATAAAAAAGATTAAAAAAACCAAAAATATTGCATTTCATTTTTAGTGTATGCGTACTCGATCTTCGTCTTATCCTGAGCCCGAGACTCGTAGAGACTTAGAATGGCCGGTGTGCATAATAATAACAATCCACTTCACCCCAACATGAATAATAACAACCATGCCCCTCAACCCGACCTTCGTACGATGGAGGAGTTATGCCAACCAACTATGAATGGACGTGGAGGACCGATTGCGCCGATGCAACTTACGGCTCCCGAATTTTCGTTGAAGCATCACATGATCCAAAAAGTTCAAAATGCTTGTCCATTTCACGGATTACCGGATGATAATGGCAACAAACACCTCGAAAAATTCATAACCGTCACTCAAAGCATGAAATTGCCCGGTGTCACCATGGATTTTCTTCGCCTTCACCTTTTCCACACACTTTATCCCACCATGCTGAAAAATGGTTTGATAGTCTTCCCAAAAACTCAATTCATACATGGGACGAGATGACTCAAAAATTTCTGTCAAGATACTTTCCACCATCCATGGTAACTAGTCTTCGTAATCAAATCAGTGGTTTCACTCAAGAACCTGATGAGTCGCTTTTCGATGCTTGGGAATGTTATAATGTATTGATAGATCGTTGTCCTAATCATAATATGCTCCGCGTCACTTTGATTGATACTTTCTACAATGGTTTAACTTTTCGTGATCGTGATACGATTAATGCTGCCGCCGGTGGTACATTCATGAAGAGAAGACCTGAGGAGTGTAGAGAGCTTATAGAGAACATGACCACTCATCACAAAAATTGGGATTCATCCGCATCTTCAAGAAATAACCCGAGATTCAATGTTTCTTCTACTTCAACCAACCCCGAGATGATCGAAATCACCCGCCAACTAGCCGAAATGAACAAAAATATCTTAACCATGGATACGAACCAGTATCAACAAGTTAAAGCTGTAGAACTTTCTTGTGAGACTTGCGGCAGTACTCATTCATACACCGATTGTCCTTCTACTCATGACAATCCGGAAAACGTGTATGCGGCAAACGGTAACTTTTCCACGGGAGGTTATCAAGCACGTCCTCAAGGTGGCCGCAATTTGCTAAGTTATCGTTCAAACAACTTTCTTTCACCACCCGGTTTTCCTCCTCAAAAACAAAACAACTTCAATCGCAACAATCAAAACCAACCTCGAGCTCTTAATCAATATCAAACCCAAAGAAACCCATATCCACCTCAAGGAAATAATCATGTTTACTAACAACCCACTTATCAACCACCCTCTTACCAAACTCCTCCTCCCAACCAACCCACAACATTTAATCACAAGGTTGAAACTTACATGAGGACTAATGGCGCGCTGGTGAAGAATCTTTAGAGCCAAATTATTAACTTGAAAGGTGACATGGCGAAACAAGGGAATGATCTTCGAGCCGAGCTTAGGAATGACATGCGAAACTCTTTAAGTAGTCAAACGAATGACTTAAGGGATATGATGGCTAGTTTCTTCCAAAGTAATCAACCCTCTGCTTCGGGTTCTCTTCCGAGTAACACCGTTGCTAATCCAAGAGGGGAGATGAAAGCAATCACCACATGCAGTGGCAAAGGTTATAAGGAACCCGAGATTCCTAAATCTCCTCTAGTGATTGTGACAAAGGATCCTTCTACTTCTACCCCTCCTCCACCCAAGGATGTGAGTGAGAATTCCATTCCAAAGCCTTCCTCTCAATCCGATATACCTTATCCCTTAAGGTTGAGGAAAGAGAAGTTGTAGAAAAGGATGATATTCAAGTTTCAAACTTTCTTAAAATGTTTAAACAATTGAAATTCAACATCTCCTTTGCCGAGGCTGTCGCTCACATGCCTAAATATGCTAAAATGTTTAAAGATCTTCTAAGTGATAAGGAAAAACTCCTTGATATTACTCAAACCCAACTTAATGAGAATTGCTCCGCGGTTCTCTTAAGGAAATTACCAACCAAACTTGGTGATCCGAGTCGCTTTCTCATTACTTGCAACTTTCCTGGGGTAGAGAATTGTATGGCCCTAGCCGATCTAGGTGCTAGTATCAACTTAATACCATTAAATGTTTGGAAACAATTATCTCTACCCGAGCTAGTCCTCATACGAATGACATTGGAGTTAGCTAACCGTACGGTTGCTTAGCCGGTGGGGATAGCCGAAGATGTCTTCGTCGGTGTCGACAAATTCACCTTTCCGGCGGATTTTGTTGTCGTTGACTACGAGATGGATCCCCGTGTTCCATTAATCGTTGGATGTCCATTCTTGAGGACCGGTCGCACTCTTATTGATTTCGTCGCGGGCGAATTAATCATGAGAGTTGGTGACGATAAAATCGTCTTCAACATGGGTAAACTTTCTAAGCAACCTTATGAACACGAGAGCGTTAATTTCATTGACGTACTTGATGAGGCTTGTGAAGAACATTTCAAAGACGCTTGTAAAAGTGGTTTTTCTTCTCTACTCATTGTTGAGACCGTCGCCTCTATTGCTCCATCATTGACTCCATTTGGAGAAAGTGATTTTCTTTTGAAAGAATTTGAAGCAACTTTAGGGGATGTGGACTTAAAATATGACGATTCTCCCTCTGATTGGGATGAAGACATTCGTACCATTGAGAAACTTCTCAATGAGGACCATATTTGTTGTCCTATATATTTGTGATGATTAAACAAGAAAGAAAGGTAGATAAAGGATGAATTCTAGAGAGAGAAAGTAGTGAAAGAAAGTAGAGAGAAGTGTGTGAGAAACTTGGTGAATATTAGATTAGGAGAATAGAAAAATGAGACAACCAACCTCTCCTTACATGCAAGGAGAGGTTTATATAGCCTTGCCTACATGTGGCATGATGGGCTATATGATAATGGGCCGGGCTTTCCTTTTGGGCTTTGGTTACTTATAAATGAACCTTAGCTTAAAGTTAATCCCGTATTACACGACTAATCTACTACCTATTACAAAGTTCTAATATACGATACATAATAAACATATGACCGAGCATTCTTGTTTGACTCAATATTTTGAGGCTAACAATCTCCCCTAATGAGAGGTCATTACCCTTTGTGAGAGGTCATTACCCTTTGTCATTTGGAGAATTGTAGAGATTACTAATCTCGCCATAAATGAGTCTTGAACGTGTAATAGTAGTATTGTTTCTTCATGCTGTGATCTTTGAGCCTTTGTAGTTGTTTTTCGACTTTGTCTTTAATCTTGAGATCTTCAAATCATCCTTGACTTGTCTTTGCCATCTTGCGATCTTGTGTCTTCATCCACATGCTTACACTATTAATTGTCGAATATGTCTTTAGGCATGAGTGTATGGTTTTGAATCTTTGACTTTGCTGAGTAAACCGTGACGCCGCCTTCTCGAGACAAAACATAGACACGGACTGAATGGCTTTGACATTCGTCCTAAATCGGTAGCGTTTTACCTCCGGTCGATGAAGATCGTTATAGGTTATTAAATATCGTACCTGTGATAGATAGATTCAGTTAAAAATATCCTTGACAGGGTTTCGCGGCTGTACTAGCCGTTCTCTTTACTCGACCATCTCAAAGCAAGACTACGAACATAAAGAGTGAATCAATTGGATAATTATCCGCTTGATTAAAGTCGTCAATTCAAATTCCTGGAAAAATTGTGATTCATAAAGAATCTTACCATTGTTGCTTTCTAGTTGACACAAGCTTGATTCATAAGAATCTCACAAGTCACCTACCGTAGCGTTGTTTGATGTTGACGCTAGAAGGATTTCCATTCTACACTGTGAATATTAATGAATTTCACTCTGAATGTTCTGGCAAGACCATAAAGATATTGCGTAGAAACCTGAAACGAGTTTGAATCAATCAGAATCAAACCACTGTTGCTTTTTAGTTTTACACATGTTCAATTCATAAAAAATCTTGCATATGACCTACCGCAGTGCTGTTTGATGTTAACACTGGAAGGATTTCCACTCATCATTGTGAATACTAAGTAGTATCACTCTGAGTGTTCTAGCAATATCACAAGGATATAGCGTAGGACTCTCTTGATCTTCATCCGTGTGTCCTAACGAGATTTTATTGATCTCTTGGCTCTAGACTCGATTTGTGCACTTTAAGTGGTCGGAGGTTGGAGCAGATGCCACCTATTCAATATCAACTATCTCGAAGTGAGAAAGTCAATAGAAGTCATCTTGTTCTCCGTGACAATAAAAAAAACTTCTTTTGATAGAAGCCTGAGTAGCTAGGAAAGGGTTGTGCATACATCACTAGGTCCATGATGAGTTGTCTTCATGATTTGTTGACCCGGTTTCTGCCTAAGTTGTATGAAGGGCTTCTTTGTTTAAACCCTTTATCCTTACATTTCTTTTTTCATTCTTCAACCCCTTCAATGCTTACCAAGACATCATTACTAGCAACTTGTTGTGATTGTTCCAGTGCTAGCATCAGTACTTAGTCGGCATTCAGCTACATTCACATTCTACTCCATCTTTCCTAAGGACTTCTAATAATCTATTGGATTGTCCCTGGGAAGATCCCTCTGGTTCTGGTTGGATCATAGGACTTAAACCTAACCACCCTTTTGACACCAATAACGTCGTGAATTAAAGATATTGTGGGTATTTCATTGTAACCATGAAAACCACTTCAAATGTATAACAAGATGTTTGAATAACATTTAACACCTTGCTAGTTTTGTCGTTTCAGAAATGCTCCCCCTTCACATGTGCATCGATAATCGAAAGTGTTTCGCACATGTAGGTAAGAGTTAAAGTGCTTGAGTCTTATATAATATCACATTTTAATCACATTTTCTCCCCCTGTCTCTAATATATAAAATGTTCTGATATTAGAGATACCAAATTTAATTAAAATATATTTTGAAAAATAGTCTTGAAAATCTCCGAGAGAAAGATGTGTGAATCTTTTGCATGAAGTTGAAATGCTCCCCCTCAAAAATTGATCCAATTAAATTGTCATTGTCAGGATTTGATCCACATTTCGCTTTCTGAGGATGGGAGTTGTTGAACACATAATTTTTGAAAGATTTTGAATAATCATTGAAATAATTCTTGAAAAAAATTATGTTCAACGCTTTTTGAAAAGTCCTATTTCTTATTGGCGAAAAGGTTTTTCTAAAGCATAAACTTGAGTTCATATACTTTTAATGTCTTGACGAATCCACTTAAGTGTAAGAAGATTTCTCTTCTTTTGTTTAGGGTAAGAGCACGAAATCGTACACTCCCCCGTGAATATAGGTCCGGGTTACAATCTGAAAGTTATTACAAGCCATTGTGTTGAGCTCAAAACGTTGAATGTTTTGTGACAAGCTCAACCCGTGATAGATTTCTCTACCCGTTTGTTAGGATAAGTTATCTTTAAAGATACACTTTCCTTTATTTGAAGTTCGATTTACAGTCTGACATTTAAATGTAAGTCGCTTACATGAGCTTAAAAACTTGGAATGTTTTTAATAAAAGCTCATGACCGAGAATTTTAATTTTCCCGTTGTTGAGGATAAGTTATCAACCATGATCACCTTTCCTTTCTTTGAAGCACGAGTCACAATCTGAGGTAATTGTAAATCATTGAAATGACATGTTTTGAAATATATTTACAACTTTCATTAGAGATTTATGTACACACCCGTGTCGTTACTGAGCGACATTTCTAGGTACGTCCATATTATCGATAATGAAAGACATGTCGAGAAGAATATTTTTGGTATTTTGAAAGGTTTTTCCATTTTTTATTTGGTTTTTCTATGGATATTTACGTTTTATTTTAATTTTTTATTTTTCTCAAGTTTTTCGAAAATAATCCAAAATAGACTTTTATACAGCAGAAGAAGGTGATATCGAATGTACAAAATTGGAACCCTTTGAAGAAGGAGAAGTGGGTTTAGAATCCGCTGTTGTACCTGCAATGACAGAAGAAGAGTTTGCAGAAATACTAGTGTTAGGAGTAACAAATGCATTGTCTATATTCAGAACACCCGCATTAGTGCTGGAGCAGGTTTCAACACTCTTCTCTATGGGAATCCACTTAAGACCAACTTCCGTGAAGATCTGACCTGTTGGTTTCCACTGAAGACTAGATTTAGGGGTAGTTTTCTCTTGCACGGCGGAAGACTTCTTTGGAGAGAAACAATGTCCTTTTTGAATCAACGTTTCAGATTTGGTGTGGTTGCTTTTCTTTGCGACGGGTTTGTATCTCCTTGTTGTCTTATGGGATTCTGTCTTCGATCTCCATTCAAAGGAACGAGATTTGACCTCATAGAGGTATTTCAAAATTCAATGGTCATGATTTCCATTGTGAATGCCCTTTTTGTAAGTGGGGCATACTGGGAATTTGGGATTCACGAAAGTCCTTCTATTCCTGGGTTTTCCAAATCATTCAGGCATAGTGTTCAAAACATGACTATTCATGGATGGTTTCCAATTCCTAGATTGCTGGTAAGGGATCCTAGGTTTTGGTTGACTACCATTAGGAGTGTGTTGAACTCTAGCGGGATTTGGTGAACTCGGTTTTGAATACACGGGTTTGTCTTTCTGAATATTCCTTTTTTGTTTAGCATCCTCTAGGTTGTTGGTATGAACGAGGTCATTTAAACCTACAGATTCCTTTGTGGACGGGAATGTCACACGTTTTGGAGGAGTCCTAGAAGTGTTAGGTGCATTCACATGGTTGGTTGTAGCAACAGTGTGCTTTCTAAATGGAGGAACATAGGGTGAAATGGATGGTTTTGGAACACTTGGTTGCACATCGGTCTGAAGGGGTAACCTAGATTTTACATGAGAAGAATTGGAGAAAGGAGTCGGTTTTCTTAAGATAGATGGCTTTGGATCCTTGTAGGCATTGGGTTGTCGAACAACAGGTTTCACAACTTTAGGTTCCACAGTTTTCCCACCCATCTTAGCAACGAGTTTCTTCAACTCTGCTATCGCTATTTCCCTGTCTTGTAACTAAGCTTTCAACCCTTTAATTTCCAAACAATGTTCATTCATTTCTCGAAACGTTTTGGAAAGCTTTTCTTACAATTTATTATCATGTGGAAAACTACCAACGTCTTTTTGCAAAGCAAGTTCAAGAGAATGACAATGTTTTTGAAGGAAATCAGTTTTGTGTTGAAGTAACTCAAAAGCCTTTTTATCAACATTTTCTTTACGTTTCGAAAGCTCAAGTTCAAGACACTCACATTTTTTGATTTTATCAAGATATTTGCATGCAACATCAGACTATTCATCGATATCAGCACAAGATTAAAGAGTAACACACAAAATATCTTTGGAGAGACATTATTCCAAGAGTAAATCATATTCATCAGAAAAAACGGACTTGTCCATTTGAAGATCGTCGATTTCTTTCTCAATAGACTCAATATATTTTAAATCATCAAACATTTCAGACCGAATTAATCTTTCAAATTCAAGCATATTTTCTTTTAATGTGGTCGTATTCGGTATTAAGATTTGTTTGATAAGCACAGTTATATCTTGAGGAATTGGTTTTTTCCACTCGTCATTTTGTCGTTGTTTCCATTCATTGTCAACAATGGATTTAATATTATCAATGTAATGTTGTAGAAACCCAAATGTCTACCTACTCTTGATTTTAGAAGCATCAAGAGGCAAGTAGTTGATGAACTTAGAAATGTTTGTTTTCTTAGTAGCAAAAGCTTTCTTCCATTGAATTCTTCTTTGTTTGCATTTTAAAAACAATTCCTCACGAGACTTCTGTTTTTGTGTAGTGAAAAGACAATATAGACTATTCTCATAAGCATAATTGTATGGTTTCACAAACTCTTTATTGACCGGTGATCTACTCTCCTCTTCCCAAAGGGATGTCTCATCATAACCAAGAGGACATTCAGGATCGGTCCATTCGGACTCATCCATATAAAGGTGGGGGTTCGCAGCTTGAGCTTGGCAAGGTAATCAGGACTTGTGAAGCTAGCTAGCTTGACCCTTAAACATAGACGAAGGTGCTATCATTCTAACGGTTTGAATAGAGTCATGCGTTTCATAAACAACTTTCTTCAAAAATTTGACTTGTTTTTCTAGTTCCGTTACTTTTTCAGTATCTTTTTCATGTCGACTTTTGAAATCTTGTTTTAACGTTTCAACCTCTTGTTTCTTTACCTCCAGAATTTTAGCAGAATCGGTAGTGGTCATAGAAAGCCGTTGTTCAAGTTCGTTAACTTTGGTGGTAGCAAGGTATGTTTTTTGACGTTCATCAATTAATAAAACATTAAATTGACGTTTCTCTATGGTTAATAACTCAAGAGTTTCATTGTATTTCTTTTCAAGATCGTCCTTTTGATTTTTTAACGCACTACCCTTGTACCCCTCAAGCTCTTTGGTCTTTTGAAGAAGCTGAGCTCTATAACTATCAAGGGTCTCATTAGACTTAATTAGAGCAGTTTTGCATTCTTCAAAATTTTGAGTGAGCGTAACGTTTGCCTTCTTTAATTGTTTTTGACTCTTTTTAGTTTCATTGACATCTTTTTGTAAACTAACAATTAAATTAGCAAGCGCGACACGCTCCTCATCATCATACTCATTTGCATGTTGATCATCCTCAAACTCTTTATTGCACATGTCTGATGAATCGGGTGTGGTATTGCTATCAACCTTTTCCGTCATACATGTGTCAATAATGGTTGTTGTTGGATCACTATGCTCATGCGTACTGGCATTGGCAAACACATTAAATTCAGCATTGTGTACCTCTTCCAATGGTTCAGAATCGTAAACAAGACCATTATCATAAGAAGGTGTATTGCTGATGAAAGTCTCAGGACTGATGCCTTGTGTGCCCATGCTGCTGCTTTCTATCCCATGACCCGATATTGTACCACAACTTGCTTTGAACCGTCTTTCTATTTCTTGTTTGTGAATTATTGTTTTGTTGACATAGGTTGCACTGAATTCGATGTTCTGGGTGATCAAATGTTTGTAGGAGAGAGAATCCAATCCATTATTCCTCTTGAAGCACTCCCTTGTACTCGGAGACTCGATGAATTCAGAGTTAAATTGTACTGCAAATATTGTCTTGAGTTCAGTTAAAGTGGTCCGGCATTCACTACCAATGAGTCTTTGTTTGACAAGCTGTGTGGCAAGTTTATCCATGGCTTGGGTGAATGTTCTTTTGAAAGTGCTAGTGGATTCACCTAAGCCTCGTAAAACTCTTGATATGGACTCAAAAGTTGACCGAAGTCCTCTAATACCGTTCATTGAACTTTCTCTCATGATACATGCCCGTTGTTGTAATCGTTCCATCTCGAGAGTTGTCACTTCTGAACACTCAGTGCTCTTTTCCATGATGATGGTGTCTCAAGTTGATGAAGTGACTTTGGATCTTAAGTAGATATGGTGATTGTTGTTGAAGTTGAAATTCCTAAAAGTCTGATTGATTTTTTTCTGTCCGACAATAAATTCCTCAGTCCGACAAAAATGGTGAACCGAAAAATTTGAATTACCAAATTTTGAATTCAAGTTAGAAATAGCCAATAACTAGTAGGGAAAAATTTTGAAAAATGAAAATTTTAACAAAAACTAAAACCTAAAAAATTTGAAATTTGGCCTAAAAATTTGAATTTTGGTCCGAAAATTTGAATTTTGAGTCAAAAATTTTTTCGCTTCGCCAAAAATTGAAATTGAAGCTTAAATGGCCTAAAAATGGTCTAGGAAAAAATAAATTTTACTTGGGTTTTCCAGCCAATGTGTCATCGAAATTTATTTATTTATTTTTTTTTTCGTGTAAACTATGTTCCGGGACTAGTCTAGATAGTGGTTAAGTCTAAAAAGCACTCGAACAAAATATCCATCGGAATATCATCGGAATATACTATCGGAATGTGCATCGGAATGTTCTATCGGAATGTGTCATCGGAATGTTCTATCAGAATGCTGTCGGAATGTACTATCGGAATATAATCTGTCGGAATATGACCTGTCGGAATAATCTGTCGGGATAACCGTCAGAATCACTTATCGGAATACACTATCGGAATAATGGTCGGAATATTAAAACCCTTTTCCGATGGAATTATATCGGAATAACCGTCGGAATATAAAACCCTTTTCCGATGGAAATCTGTCGGAATGCTTGTACTTTTCCGAAACTTTTCGTAAAAAAGTGAGATTTTTGACAAGAATCCGTGATTTTAACCAACCAAAAGCAATCAAATTCCTACCACAACTATGTAGGAGATGTAAATCAAGATTTAGAGCACGAAAAACACAAAAAAATTTGAATTCGAGATGATTTATGGTTTAAATCATACGAATCAAATGATATAACAACAATCAATCACAAAACTACCCCATGGCGATTGATACCAATTGTTGTTCCATATATATGTGATGATTAAACAAGAAAGAAAGGTAGATAAAGGATGAATTCTAGAGAGTGAAAGTAGTGAGAGAAAGTAGAGAGAAGTGTGTGAGAAACTTGGTGAATATTAGATTAGGAGAATAGAAAAATGAGACAACCAACCTCTCCTTACATGCAAGGAGAGGTTTATATAGCCTTGCCTACATGCGGCATGATGGGCTATATGATAATGGGCCAGGCTTTCCTTTTGGGCTTTGGTTACTTATGAATGAACCTTAGCTTAAATTTAAGCCCGTAATACACAACCAATCTACTACCTATTACAACGTTCTAATATACGATACATAATAAACATATGACCGCGCATTCTTGTTTGACTCAATATTTTGAGGCTAACAATATTTCTTCACCTTCTCCTATGGAAATTACAAACGATGATCCGAATTTGACTAAGCCTTCCATTGACAATCCTCCGAATTTAGAGCTTAAGGATTTACCGTCTCATCTTGAATACGTTTTCCTAGAAGACAATAAGAAGTTACCTGTCATCATTGAAGGACTTAAAAGAGGATGAAAAATCTCGACCTATCGATGTGCTCAAAAATCATGAGAAAGCAATTGCTTGGAAAATTTCCGACATCCGCGGAATTGATCCTAACTTTTGCACTAAAAACTTCTCATGGAAGATGACTTTAAACCCGCAATCCAAAGCCAAAGAAGGGTTAATCCAAAAATTTATGACGTCATCAAGAAAGAAGATATCAAACTTCTAGATGCCGGAATGATTTACCCTATTTCGGATTCGCCATGGGTTAGTCCCGTCCATTGTGTGCCTAAGAAAGGTGGAATAACCGTTGTTCCCAATGAAAACAACGAGTTGATTCCTACTCGACTTGTCACGGGTTGGCGAGTTTGCATAGACTATCGTGAGCTCAATGATGCAACTCGTAAGGATCACTTCCCTCTTCCTTTCATGGATCAAATAATCGAGCGTTTAGCGGGTAATGACTATTATTGCTTCTTAGATGGTTTCTCCAGATATTTTCAAATTCCTATCGATCCAAAGGACCAAGAGAAAACCACATTCACTTGTCCTTATGGAACATTTGCTTACAAAAGAATGCCTTTCGGCTTATGCAATGCTCCTAAGACTTTCCAAAAGTGTATGATGGCTATATACCATGACATGGTTGAAGAAACTATGGAAGTCTTTATGGACGATTTCTCGGTCTATAGTGATTCGTTCTCATCTGGCCTTGCCAAGTTAGAACGTATGCTTAAACGGTGTGAAGACACTCGTCTCGTTCTTAATTGGGAAAAATGCATTTCATGGTAAAAGAAGGCATTGTTCTAGGTCACAAAATTTCCAAAGCCGATATCGAAGTCGACCGTGCTAAAGTTGACATCATTGCTAAGTTGCCTCCACCTACCACCGTCAAAGGAGTTAGAAGTTTTTTAGGTCATGCGGGATTTTATCGACGTTTCATCCACGATTTCTCTAAGATAGCTCGACCTATGACTCACCTCTTAGAAAAGGATGCTCCTTTCATCTTTTCTCAAGAATGTCTCGACTCTTTCTAACTTCTTAAAGGTAAATTAACAAAGGCACCGGTCTTAGTCTCTCCAAATTGGGAGTTACCTTTCGATCTCATGTGCGATGCTAGTGATTTCGCGGTAGGAGCGGTTTTAGGTCAACGAGTGAACAAACATTTCCAACCAATCCATTATGCTAGCAAGACAATGACGGGGGCTCAATTGCATTATACCACTACCAAAAAAGATCTTTTAGCTATAGTGTATGCTTTTGAGAAATTCCGCCCCTATCTTGTGCTTTCCACCACCATCATTTACACCGATCATTCTGCCTTGAAATACTTGTTGACCAAGCAAGATGCTAAACCGAGACTCCTTCGTTGGGTTTTGCTCCTACAAGAATTTAAAATTGAAATTCGTGATAAAAAGGGAGCGAAAAACCTAGCCGCGGATCATCTTAGTAGACTCAAGGATCCTTATCAAGGGGAACTTCCAAATGAAGAGATTATTAAATCTTTTCCACTTGAGGCCTTAATAAGTGTGAAAACACTTATTCTTTTACCACTTAATTATAATAATAACCAAGCCAAAACGTGTATTTTATGTCGTAAATATCTGAATTATGCGTGGTTTGTGTTTTTGTTGTGATTTAGGACCAAAATATGAAAAGGGAAGAAAACACGGGCTTTCACGGGCTTTTATCGAAGAAAAAGACAAAAGACGAAGTCAAAAGATCAAGAGTGCAAAAAGAACGGAAGTCCAAGACCTATTTCTGAATATTTATCGAAGAGAAGTCTAAAGACGGAAGTTTAATAAAGCCGAAGAACTCAAGTCTAATTAATGAAGAAATTACAAGACGAGTTTAATTAATCCCGAGACAAAATCGAAAAAGTCGAATAATTTAGAAGACGAAAAGACGAGAAAGAAAAGACGTGAAGAAGAAAGAAAAGAGCAACACATGCTTCCTTCCCTTCTCCCTATAAATAGATGCACCCCATCTCATTTCATTTCTTGTTGGCTATTTTTACAAACTAGTCTTCCACCATTTTCATTACTTGCACATTTAATTTCATGTCATTTACTTGATTGTCAATTTAACTACCTTGTTTTGCACCTTAAATTTCTTGCCTTTAATTCAACCAAGTCTTTTAATTTTGTTGTTAATCTTTACTTTCCTTCAATCAAGCTTTTTATTATCCGTCTTATTCTACTTTTCTTGCTTTTAATTTTGATTATCAATTCGGATTAAGCATTCTTTTGCTTAATCTTATTGATTATTTGAGTAAAAAGTTTATCTTTTTATTTCTATCTAGGATTTTATACGAATTAAGCTATAAGCTTGACAATCTTATTGGCTTATTTTGTATTTAGATTAATTGTTTTAGAGTTTTCTTAAAAGTTCTATCTTTTTAAAGTCTCTTTTATAAAGTTTGCTTATTTTGTGTCTTGAAAGTCTTTAAATTTTTAGCTTATTTTGTTCGATTATTGCTTTGATTTAGTTTTTGTTATTTGCTTATTGTCTAAGTGCTTATTTGGTATTTGCTTATTTTCTTATTTGATTCCATCGTAACTTTCTTAAGAGTTTATCCAATACGATCGAGTAAGTGTGATCGCATAAGCCCCTAGGGTTTCTACTTGCGATCCATTACTGCGATCCATAGTACGATCGTCTAGTACGATCACACTCCTTAATCCACACCACGATCACTTGTTGCGATCGTGGGTACGATCATAGAGTGCGATCTAGGGTACGATTGGTCGTTGCAATCCAAGCCACGTTCATTGGCTGCGATCGTGGGTACGATCTGGTAGTACGATCGAAGAGTACGATCGTCACTGCGATCCACTTGTTGCGATCGTGGTTACGATCTAGTCTTAAGCTTCTTGGCTGCGATCGCTCGTTGCGATCTGCGCCACGATCGAGAGTACGATCTAGGGTATGATCGTGAGCTACGATCGTGACTGTGATCTGACTTTTCTCTTTGTTTTTATCTTATTTTTCCAAGCTTACTTTTCATTACGTTTTAATTTCCAAAAATTGCACGCTTCCCGAAATCTCTGTTTTTACCAAGTGTTTTTCTAGTAATTTTTAGTTTAATTTTTAAAGCTTATTTTTCCGCCATCTTACTTTAGTGTTATTTTAATCGTTCTTCTTTATTTTAAATTTCAAGTTTACATTTTTTTACATTGTCAATTTTACTTTCATTTTAATTAACTTGTCAAATTTACTTTTCGTCGCGCTTTAATTTTACGTCATTTAATTACCCGTCATTTAGTTTTAAAGTCTTAGTTTTGCACCATTTACGTTTTGATTAGCTTTAGTTTTAATTACCACCATTTACTTTAACGTCTTGCACATTTACTTTACTACAACGACCAATATATTCTTTTCCACCAAAAGACGTCTGAGTCGCACTTAAACCAATAGTCAATTCGATTAGACATACGAAAAAGAACTTAATTTTTAACTGAGTAAAATCCAGTTATTAGGCCTTAATGTCTATTAACTCCAATCTTGAAGATACCCATGATTTGCGGACATTGCCAACTATTTAGCGGGTGGTGTTCTTATGGAAGGGTTAACGTCCCAATAAAAGAAAAAGTTCTGCAAGGACATTAAGCACTATTATTGGGACGACCGTTACCTTTTCAAGCAATGTGCGGATCTTGTCATTCGTAGGTGTGTTGATGGGTTGGCAGCTTTACTAATCCTAGAAGCTTGCCACAAAGGACCCACCGGTGGTCACTTTGGTCCTAACTATACCGCGAAGAAAGTTTTCGACTCTGGATTTTATTGGCCCACCATTTATCATGACGTTCATTAAATGGTTAAGCATTGTGATGCTTGCCAAAGACAAGGCAAGATCACACATAAAGATGAGATGCCTCAAAATTTCATCCACGAATGTGAAATCTTTGACGTATAGGGCATCGACTTTATGGGGCCATTTCCATCATCCAATGGGAACAAGTACATCCTCGCAGCCGTTGACTATGTATCCAAATGGGTTGAAGCAAAGGCTTTACCTACTAACGATGCGAGGGTGGGTGTGAACTATCTGAAACAATTATTTGCTCGATTCGGTGTTCCTCGTGCTATCATTAGTGATCGCGGGACTCATTTTTGCAATGATCAATTTGCTAGAGTTATGGCTAAGTATGGTGTCAATCACCGTATTTCCACCACGTATCATCCATAAACCAATGGTCAAGACGAGATCTCTAAGCGTGGACTTAAGCAAATCTTAGAGCATACCGTGCCTAATGGGCCGATAAGTTAGATGATGCTTTATGGTCTTTTTGTACCGCATATAAGACACCTATTGGTTGCACTCCATATCGTCTTGTGTACGGAAAGGCATGCCACCTCCCCATTGAGTTGGAGCATAAGGCCTATTGGGCCTTGAAATGGGCTAGTTTTGATATCAACAAAGCCGGTGATCTTAGGAAGATCCAACTCAATGAACTGAGGAATGAAGCTTATGAGAATTCATTGATCTAAAAGGAGAAGACCAAGCTCATTCATGATTCTAAGATTAAGAACCGAGAGTTTCACATAGGTGATCAAGTTTTACTCTTTAACTCTCGGTTGAAAATCTTTTCGGGCAAGCTTAAATCTCGTTGGTCCGGTCCATTCACCGTAGCTAAAGTATTTCCTTATGGCACCATTGAGTTATCGCAACCAAATGGGACAAACTTTAAGGTGAATGTCCAGCGTGTTAAGTTGTACTTTGGTGAGGACATCTCTCATGAGATGATTCCATCCCTCACCACGTTTCCCTTGAATTAATTCTGGGTCGAGTTAGGCTCGTGACTCGGTTAACAAAAACAAGCGCTTCTCGGGAGACAACCCGATGATCTATCCTTTTTACCCGTTTTCATAGTAAGTGTAGGGGGAGCTACATAGGTGTTTGTTGTCTTTTTTCTTATGATGTGCAAGGATTAAAGCTTTCAAAGAGCACTTTTGATGATATTTGACGACCCGTGATCCCGTGTACCCGTCTTCCCGGTTCTATCCTAAACTATTGTGATTCAATATTTCATATCTTATATGTTCACATTGAAATCACTATAGTCGTCTCTTCCTTAGCAAGATTTAAATAAAGTGCACAATGTCCTAAGTGTAGGGGAGTTTACTCCCGCATGCTTAAACATTGAGGACAATGTTTATATCAAGTGTAGGGGGAACTTCTATCGAAGTTAAGTGGGCTTTTCCATGAATTTGTCCTCATTTTAACCGGAAAATCTAATTTTTCGACATTTTTCAAAATTTTTGATCTATTTTGGCCTAGTAGCATTTTTCATTTAATCTCTTTTATGTTCTTTCCTTTTGTTATCGCATCGTATGTATATATTTCATTTCAAGAATAAATTCAAAAGAGAAAAATAAAGTTAAATAAAATGGTTTTAACAAGTTTTGATGTCTTTGATATATTAGGCCCGTCATGAATCTTTTGACTCAACCCGAGTTTGCTTATCCAAGTTTACTCTAGCTAGTATCCTTAACGTGTTTAAGTCAAGTTTTGCTAGGCTTTTATATAGGGAACTTTAAAATACGAAAGTCTTAACTCTTACGGGTTAAGAACAAGAACTTTTCGCAAGTTCCTAAGATAGTTCCTAGAAAGTCGTTTATCAAGGGAACTTTAAAATGCGAATTCTAAACTTCAAAAAGTCTAAGAAGTTGCAAGATCCTATAGATGACTTGAAAACCCAAAACTTTAATTTAATTGGCTAAGCATCCACGAGTCTCATTCCTTGAGATTTTATATTGTGGAGAACGAGAGATGATAGAGTCTATTATAAGTTTGGTATTATTTCACGAGTTTATGTGAGTTAATTATGAGCTTATTCTCCCATCGCTTGTTAATAATATAATTGCAATAAATAAGGTTGTACGATTTGAAAAGTTACTTAGTTTCTAGCACAAGATCATTTAAAAGTTGCTCGGTATTAATTAGAGTTCATAGCCAAGGCATAACTTATTGAAGCGGGATGCAAAGATTGGCGAGTCCGAAAAGGCCCTAACAAGGCATGAGGGATACATTTTGTTGCTAAAGATCCAAAGTGATGTGAAGAATCATTTATCAAAAATCAATATAAAGGATCGAGACACACGACGAAAAGCAAATACTCCCCTAAAGATCATGGAGAAGTCTATCCAAAAAGACCCTAGCAAGGTATGAGGATAAATAGATCCAAGTCCTAAAAGGAGGCGGATCGTTGTATATAAAAATCCAAAATAAAGATTGGAGAAAAATGAAGAAGTCGTGGTCCAAGTATGGAGAATCTCTCAAAAACTTCAAGTGAAGAAATTCCTATTATGAAGAGAAGACCATAATTTCAAGAACGTCTCCCAAGATTCGAAGTATGAAGTCAATGCCAAATATCGGTCCGAGAAAGGTCTCAAATCGTGAAGCGAATTATGCCAAGATATGAACTTTATGAGGTTTTGAGAAGCATTTTTAAAAGATTTTGTCCTTTAGCTAACTATTGATTAAATCGTCCTACTTTATTTTCAGCCTTAATAAATTATCGAAATAAGTCAACAATGCATTCCTCATGATCATTCAAGACAATAATAAAATATAAGAGATACACCTAGGAATAAGGGAGTCTAAGTGAATAATTGGGCCACATGAGTTTGTGTTAGCTTATTAACTATAATAACAATGATCTCGTTTTTAAACTTGGTGTGGGGAACGTGAAACTTGAGGGTGATAAACATTCATGACAACCAAAGCCCTAATGTAAGTCTTCGATCTCTTTACTTGTTCTTCCTTCAAGCATTTTGTATATATTTCTATCTTTTTAGTTTCCTTAATGTTTAGTATTTAATAAAGGCCAAGGTGGGTTAACTATGATGAAAAATGTAAAACGTGCTTTGAAATTAATGCATTGCATGAGGGCATTGCAATGGTCAAGTGTAGGGGATTTAATAAGTGTGAAAACACTAATCCTTTTACCACTTATTTCTAATAATAACAAGACCAAAACGTGTATTTAAGGTCGTAAAAGGCGGAATTATGCGTGGTTTGTGTTTTTATTGTGTTTTAGGACAAAAATACGAAAAAGGAAGAAAACACGGGCTTTTATCGAAGAAAACGACAAAAGATGAAGTCAAAAGATCAAAAGTGCAAGAAGAACGGAAGTCAAAGGCCTATTCTGGAGATTTATAGAAGAAAAAGTCTAAAGACGAAAGTTTAACGAAGTCGAAGAACCAAGTCTACTAAAAGTAGAAAACTATTTGATCATTCGACAAATCCCGAGACAAAGTCGAGAAAGTCGAGTTATTTAAAAAGACGAGAAGACAAGAGAAAAGAAGGAAGAAGCAACACACTCCCCTCCTCCTATAAATACCCTCCTAATGGTTCATTAGGAGGTGTTAGTTAATTGTCATTTTTTTAGTTTTTTAGTTTTTAAGTTACTTTCTCTCTCTAGAATTTTCTCCCTCTAGTTTATCTTAATCTTTCATTTTAAATCTTGTATTTTGGATCTTAATCTTCAATTTAATCAAGCTTATTATAAATTCTCATTCTTCCTTTCTTAATCTTGTGGTTGATTTAATTAATCGTGTAGTTTTCTTAATCAAGTTGATTGTGTGATTGATTTATTTATGTGATTGATCTTATAGTTTTGATGTGGTGGATGTTTAGCTTATTGTGATTGTTTATTTATTAGTGTTTGGCTTATTTTTAAGTAAGTTGATTTGACAGATTAATATTTTTAATTAAAAGTTGATTTTAAAGATTTAGATTATTTGGTGTTTTTATAGTTTTTAATTTGTGGCCTATTTAGTTTTTATTAAAATCAATTTGGTCTTAGTTTTGGTTAATTGCTTATTTGGTTTTGCTTATTCTCGGATTAATTTGTTTAACTTGTTACTGTATCTTCCCTATTTTTCAATCTTCAGAAAAGGGTTTAGTATTCCGAAGAAGTCCCTTATTCCGAACATCAATTTATCCGAAAATTGTGTTTTTCCGAAAATTGAGTTTTTATCCGAAAATAGACATTTTTCAAAAAAAGGAATTTTTCCGAAAAATAGTGTTTTTTCCGAAAAACTGATTATTCCGAAATTAGTGCATTTTTCCGAAAATTTCTTTTATTCCGAAATTAGTGCATTTTTCCGAAAAAACTGATTATTTCGAACATAGTGCATTATTCCGAAATTAGTGCATTTTTCCGAAAATTTCATTTATTCCGAAATTAGTGCATTTTCCGAAGAAACTGATTATTCCGAAATTAGTGCATTTTTTCCGAAATTTCATTTATTCCGAAATTAGTGCATTTTCTAAAGAAATTGATTATTCCGAAAATAGTATGTTTTTCGAAAAAACTGAATATTCCGAAAATAATTGTTTTATCCGAACTTAGTGAATTATTCCGAAAATAGTTGTTTTATCCGAACTTAGTGAATTATTCCGAAGAAGTTGATTTATCCTAGATAGTCTTATTTATCCGAAGATCAGTTTACCCAGAAAATTCAAGGTTAGATTTCCCTCTTTTATTTTTAGACATACGTTTAATAATTTTAGCTTTTATTTTTCAGTAGAAATAGATAATCTAAAGCTCCCCCTTTTAGTGACCAAAAACGACAATTCCACTCTAAACCGTGATCAATTCGAATTGACACCGAGAACGAACGAGTACACATATGAAAAAGTCATAAATAACTTCTCAAACCCTAGAAAAATGTCTTAGTGAACAAAGAGACTCTAGGGATATGACTGGGATTGGGATGAAGGATTATGCTGATGTTTCACCACCTGCTAGGAACTTCTATGGTGTCCTTAGAAAGGATTTGTCTTGGACTGGTATTCCAGAACTCCAAGAAAAGGAATTTATTCCTCCACCAAGAGTTCTTACTCCAGTAGAGGAATATAATCAGAAATTGACTGATTTGGACCAATGGAAGAAAGCCAATCCTACTTTGTTTGTTAAAGGTGGCATGCTTAGTGAAAGCCCAAATGAGTCTATTAAACGTTGATAGAAAACCTAGTATTAAATATGCAGAAATGTATAGAAAACCTAGGTCACCAAAAAGTCAATTCCGTGACAATGGGACAGGTTTCTTTTCATCTTGACCTAGAGTTATGTCTATAAAAGCTTGTTATCTTGTGGGAGTTTTTCACATTTGGCTTATAAGTGTGTCAATGCTTCAAAAGTCAACGCTGATAGAAAGTCAACCATGGTCAAACCCATACCTTTTGTCCAAAAGTCATTATACCAGCTCCATTATTTACTAAAGGGTCTAATACTTATGGAAAAAGGCCTTTTGAAAAGACAAATACATGGTCTAACAGACAATGGGTTCCTTTAGCAAACCCTAGTTTTGGCGCTGACAAGTGCAATTTAAGCGTTGTCAAGAACAATTTTAACGTTGACAGGAATGTTTCCAACGCTGTTAGACCAAGTAATAACAAATACTTACAACCAAAGGGGAAAGGGTCTAAAGCTTCTTCTAGCTTAACCTGGAGACCCAAACAAGACCAAAACCCTAATTTAGATGGGATTTCTATGACATGTAACAGATTTCATTATATTTCAAAGGTCATAACTAAACCAATTAGGGTTAACTGGGTGTTCAATCCTAAAAGGGATGAACAAGGGGTTGTTATAAGGACTAAGTCTGTTCTTGTTGAACAACCAAATGAATCTAAGTCTGCTCAGGCTTGGGTTCCCAAAGAAAACTAATTTGTTTTCTTTATGTGTGGGGCATTCAAAAGCAGGTTAATGATTATGGTTATTCGGATAGTTGATGCTCTAGGCACATGACGGGGAAGGAAGATTATTTGACAAACTTTACCCCTATTAAAGATGGTGACAAAGTGTACTTTAGAGGAGGGATATGGAACTATTACTGGCAAAGGCACTCTTATCACCAACAATTTGCGTTTTGAAAATGTATTTCTGGTAAAAGAACTTGATTATAATCTGTTTAGTGTATCACAAGTTCGTGATAACAAAAATAAGGTTCTTTTCACTGATATTGAATGCTTGGTGTTCAGCAAAGACTTTAAAATACCCGATGAGAAGTTCACTGATTATAGAACACCTAGGCATAAGGACATTTATAATGTGAATCTTAATGGAATTAGGATGAATAATAATCTGTCATGTCTATATGCTAAGGCTTCAGTTGATGAAAGTAATCTTTGGCACAGAAGGTTAGGGCACATAAATTTTAAGAACATAAACAGACTTGTGAGACATGGTTTAGTTGATGGTTTTCCTGAAAAGGCTTTCCACAATGACCACTCTTGTGTTGCATGCCTTAAAGGCAAGCAGTACAAAGTCTCCTTTAAGTCTAAACTGGTGCATTCTAGTTCTAAACCACTTCACTTGCTGCATATGGACTTGTTTGGTCCAACTAATATAGAAAGCTTAAATGGTAAATCTTTTTGTTTTGTCATAACTGATGATTTTTCTAGATTTACTTAGACTTGCTTTTTGGCTTGGAAAAGTGAAACTGCCACTGTTTTGATTAACTTTATTACCCAAATTGAGAAAAAGACTAAGAATGAGGTTAAGATTCTTAGAAGTGATAATGGTGGTGAGTTTAGAAATAAGTTGTTAGATGACTTCTTTGTCAATAAAGGGATTACTAGGCAGTTTAGTGTAGCTAGAACCCCACAACAAAATTGGGTGGCTGAAAGGAAGAATAGAACACTCATAGAAGCAGCTAGGACAATGTTGGTTGATGCTCACTTTCCCATTGCATTTTGGGCTGAGGCTGTGAATACAGCCTGCTATATTCTGAATAGGGCATTGATCAACAAAATCCACAATAAGACACCTTATGAGCTATTTTGGAATAGGAAACCTAATATTGGGTTTCTTAAACCCTTTGGATGTCATGTAGTTGTTCTTGATACTAGTGATGCCTTAGGTAAGTTTAGTACTAAAGGTGATGAAAGCTATTTTATGGGCTATTAAGTGCAGAGTAGAGGATATAGGGTTTACATTAAGAAGGAAAAACGTATACTTGAAAAGGTACATGTTAGGTTTTTAGAAAGTAAACCTAGTGATCCTGAGAGTGGAACAAATTGGTTCTTTGATTTAGAACATTTATCTAGAACCTTGAATTATATGCATGTTACTAATCCAGACATTGTGAAAGTGAATTCAAATGTTGTGGAATAACCAGTTGTTGAAATTTCAGGTATATAGGTTGACAAGGAAGTAGAATCACAAGCAGTCAAATCAGCTCCCATACTTGTGTATGTCACCATTCCTATATGGACAAATGGATTTGCTGTTGCTGGAATGGAAAAATATGGTCCACAAGAAAAACCAGTTGATGAAAACTTGCATGAATCTTCAAGCGCTGACAAAGGAAAATCTGTCGCTGACAGGCCAAATTCAAGCATTGATGGCTCAAACGTTGACAGACCTAATTCAGGCGTTGACAACTCTTTTGACCATGTATTCTCTTCCAATGTTTTTGAACAAGGTGAATCATTCAGGTGATGATGGAGGAGAATTTAAAGATGTTATTGGCAACTTGGAGACTGAAATTGAAGACAACACAATTATTGAAGGAGGAGTACTTACATCTACTATCAAAAATCATCCTTCTTCTCTAATCATTGGTGATGTGATGTCTCATGTTCAAACAAGAAGATCTCATCAGAATCAAAGAGGTTTTATTGCCAATATCCACAAGAAGGCTGATACCCCTCTTGTTCAGGCATGTTTGTTTGCTTGTTTTCTGTCACAATAGGAACCCAAGAAGATATTTGATGCTCTCAAAGAACCAAGTTGGGTGGAAGCAATGCACGATAAGCTTCACCAGTTTGTTATTCAAGATGTTTGGGAGTTAGTAGATTGTCCCAGATATGTCAGACCAATAGGGAAAAGATGGGTTCTTAGAAACAAAAAGGATGAGAGAGGAATTGTGGTCAGAAATAAGGCACGTTTAGTTGCTCAAGGCTATACACGAGAGGAATGGATAGACTATGAAGAGATTTTTGCACCTGTTGCAAGGATTGAAGGAATAAGAATTTTCCTAGCCTATGCTTCTTGCATGGGCTTCACAGTTTATCAAATATGTGAAGAGTGCTTTTCTTTATGGCACAATTGCAGAGGAGGTTTATGTTATGCAGCCTCCTGGTTTTGAAGATTCAGAACATCCAGACAAGGTGTATAGGGTGAAGAAAGCAATGTATGGACTTCATCAAGCCCCAAGAGCATGGTATGGCACATTGTCCACCTATCTGGTGGAAAATGGATTCAAGAGGGGCACCATAGATTAAACTTTGTTTACCAAGAAGACTGGTAAGGACTTTTTACTTGTTCAAGTCTATGTGGATGATATCATCTTTGGCTCTTCAATTCCAAAGATGAGTGAAGACTTTTCCAAGCTCATGACAGACAAATTCAAGATGATTGCAATGGGAGAGATGAACTTCTTTCTAGGTTTACAAGTTCAGCAGAAAGAAGATGGTATCTTCATCTCCCAAGACAAATATGTAGTAGATATCTTGAAGAAGTTTGGCTTTTCTCCACATGAAAACGGGCTAGCACACCCATGTATAGGGAACACCCTTGGGGAAGTTTGGAGATGGAAAAGAGGTGGATGTCAGGCATTATAGGTCAATGATTTGATCATTGATGTATCTTACAGCTTATAGACCTGACATTATGTTTGTTGTGTGTGCATGTGCACGCCATCAAGTGACTCCCAAAGAGTGTCATCTTCAAGCTGTCAAGAGGATTTTTAGATACCTTAGGTGTTATACCTCTTTGGGATTATGGTATCCAAAGGATTCTCCATTGGTGCTTATTGCTTATTCAGACAGTGATTATGAAGGTGACAAGTTTGATAGAAAATCCACAACTGGTGGATGCCATTTTCTTAGGAGCAGATTAATATCTTGGCAATGCAAGAAACAAAAAGTGGTGGCCAACTCTACAACTGAAGAAGAATATGTAGCTACAGCTGCTTGTTGTGGACAAGTCTTATAGATTCAAAACCAACTGTTGGATTATGGGTACAACTTTATGCATACCAAGATTTTTGTAGGCAATAACAGTACTTTATGTATTATTAAGAATCCTTTACATCATTTTAATACAAAACACATAGAGATTAGACATCATTTTATAAGAGACTGTTTTGAAAAAGGTTTAATACAACCAGATAGGGTTGACACAGAAGAAAATGTGGCAGATTTATTAACTAAACCTTTTGATATTGGTAGATTTCAATACTTGGTAACAAGTATTGGAATGATAAATCTTACCTAATATGTGTTTTTGGAACTGATTGTAAAAGTATGTACAGGATATGCGTTGTTATTGGTCTTTGTATAAAATTAGGTTTTTGAAGGTCTACGATTTCTTAGGATTTGGTAAACTATGGATAGATCTATTGATTTAATGGTGGAGATGGGGAAGATGAAGATAGGGTGTAGAGAGAGAAAGGAGAGAAAAGAAAAGTAGAGAGAGAAAGTGAATTGATTAAAATGAAAAAGTTGAAATGAAAGAACCACCAGCCCCTCCTAACATGCTAGGAGGGGATATATATAGCCCACCCTACATGTGGGCTATATGGACTATACATTTACTAAGTGAATCACAAGCCCATTACATAATTATCGTTGGAGTGACCGATCCTTCATAAATACGTAAAACGTATTTCCCACAATCTCCCCCTAAGGGAGGTCGCTCCAAGAGACAAAGTTCTAAATAGTCTATATCTCGTGATCTATGCTAACTAAGATGTGACCGAGACTTTATTGGGAAAACGGATTTCCAACAGTCTCCCCCTAAGGGAGGTCACATCTTTTTACAAAATCTTAAACCTAGCATCTATGCTTGAGTCTTCGATCTTGTTCTTGTGAATATGCTTGATGTGATCTTTGACTTTAGTCTTGAGCATGTTTCCTTGCCTTGACCTTGTGCATCGTCACTTGTGATATTTGCCTCTTCGTGACTTCATGTTCCACATACTTATACTTTTAAATTCTTGAAAGCTTCAGAGTTTGATACAGCGGAAGACTTGACCTTCTGACTTTCTTGAATTTTTTGAAGTACTAATTGTATGTAGTATAAGCATGTGGTGACGACTTCTTCTGGATTGTACACCTTAATGCTACCTTCTTGTTATGCTGCATAAGACAGTTAGCAACAAACAATATACACGGATGAAATGGCCTTGAACATTTCATTCTAATTCGGTAGCATTTTACCTCCGGTCGGTGAAGACCGTTGGACGATATTAAATATCGTACTTGTGGCAAGTAGTTTCAATAAAGAACCTCCTTGACAAGATTTCGCGGGTAAACCCGTTCTCTTTACTCGACCGTCCAAAGCTGACTGCGAACGTAAAGAGTGAATCATTTGGATAATAATATCCGCATGATTTGAAGCCGTCAATTCATGTTCCTGGAACAAGTGAAATTCAATTAAGAACCGCACCATCGTTGCTTTCCAGTTGTCACGAGCTTGATTCGTATAGAATCTTGCAAGTTACCTACCAAGTGCTGTTTGAGGTTAACACTAGAAGGATTTCCACTCATCACTGTGAACACTAAGGTATCACTCTGAGTGTTCTAGCAAGATCACTAAGATATTGCGTAGAGGCCTGGAACGTGTTTAAATTCATTTAAGAATTAAACCTCTGTTGCTTTCCAGTTATCACAAGTTTGATTCATAAAGAATCGCACAAGTCACCTACCATGAGCTTTTTGATATTCGCTCAAGAAGGATTTCCATCTTCATTGTAAATACTTTCGTATTACTCGGATGTTCAGGCAAGATCATGAAGATTTTGCGTAGGACTCTTAAGATCTTTCTTACTTTTTCACAGTGTGTGTAGAAGCAAGGAAATATGAATGTGTGTCCTAATGAGATATTTGATGATCTCAAATGGCTCTAGACTCGATCGTGCATTTTGGATTTTTTGGTGATCGGAGGCTGGAGTGGAGTGCCACCTTTTCAATACCAATTTATTCGGAGTGAATAAATCAATAGATAATGTGTTGTCTCCGTGTGATTAAAACAAATATCTTTTGAGAGATATCTGAGTTAGCTGGGATGGGTTGTGCCTTGCATCACTGGGTCCATGATGTCTATCTTCAATATCAAGAATCATTAAACAATGATCTTAATAGCATATGTATTGACCCGGTTTCTGCCTAAGTTGTAAGGAGGGCTTCTTTCTTTACACCCTTTATCTTTACAATTCTTTTTCATTCTTCAACCCCTTCAATGCTTACCAATACGTCATCACTAGCACCTTGTTGTGATTGTTCCAGTGCTAACTTAAGTACTTGGTCGGCATTC
Organism: Glebionis coronaria; assembly: GCA_025667525.1. Classification (NCBI taxonomy): domain Eukaryota; kingdom Viridiplantae; phylum Streptophyta; class Magnoliopsida; order Asterales; family Asteraceae; genus Glebionis; species Glebionis coronaria. Next base: position 43,467 of record JANFOE010001467.1, on the reverse strand, counting down.
AGCTACGTTCACAATCTTTCTCCATCTTTCCTAAGGACTACTATTTCTAGCTATGGAATGTCCTTGGGAAGATTCCTCCGGTTCTAGAGAAATCATTGGACTTTAACCTATCCTACCATCCTTATGTCACCACAATCTTCACCGTCGTGAATAGAGATGTTTTGGGTAAGTGTATGTCACCATGAAATCCATTTTGAAGTGTAAATCCATTTTTCTCCCCCTTAACATATGCCACGATATCCGAAAACATTTTGCACATGTCGGGATGAGCTATCACGTTAAGTCAAACAATTTATGATTGATCATATCCCATATTAAATCACATTTTCTCCCCCAAATTAAAAATATTAACCCAATCGATGTTTTTAATATCAATTGATTTAATAGCATTTTAAGAAAATTTGGGAAGAAAAATGCAAATCCAATTATCTTCATGAATTACACAAGCTCCCCCTCAAATAAATGAGGGTGTGCTGAAACGTAAATTAAATACCTTTTAAACACAAGTGTAAGGTATTTATCACGTGCAAAGATCATATATGATAATGAATTCACAAGATTAACAATTTACGAGGTAGGACATGAATGATGGAGAACATCATATGAAAGATTCACATGGTTCTTGTTCACGAATGTTGGTCACCTCGTCACGTCTCCGAGAAAATTAATTCCCGTTGTTGAGTCAAAGCTTTCCGGTGAAATGATTGACTTGATTATGAAAAGCGGGTTGCTATCTGAAATAATAGCAAACCATAATGGAGCATGTTTTAAATCTTTTAAACTTCTGCTCGAACTTTATTTACAATCCCGTGTCATTATTGAATGATATTTCTAGGTTTGTAAATATTATCGATTCCAGAAGACATGCTCTTTTTATCAAAATATTTTGAACACACAATTTTGAAAGATTTAGAAAAAAAAACCTTTTGAAAAATTCTTGAAAAATTGTGTTCAAAGTTTTGAAAAACAATTACTTGAGCTTAAGATGTTGAATATCTTACAAAACGAGCTCAAGTCCGAGAAGTTGTAAACTTCTCATTGTTAAGGATAAGTTACCATCGGCGATAAACTTTCCTTTTATCTGAAGGACGAGTTCTAAGCTGACATTTACTTAGAAGTCGTTTTCATGAGCTTGAAAACTTTGACTGTTTTAATGGAAAGCTCATGACCGAGAAAGGTTAATTTCTCGTTATGAGGAAAAGTTCTCTTATTTAAAAGATACACTTTCCTTTCTGAGCTTAAAACTTCGAATGTTTTAAGACAAGCTCATGACCGAGAAAATTGAATTTCTCGTTATGAGGATAAGTTTATCATTAATGATAAACTTTCCTTTATTTGAAGTTCGAGTTACAGTCTGACATTTAACTGTAAGTCATTTACACGAGCTTAAAACCTTTGAATGGTTTTAACGTAAGCTCGTGTCCGAGAAAATTTAATTTCTCGTTAATGAGGATAAGTTTATCATCGGCGATAAACTTTCCTTTCTTTGAAGAGCGGGTTATAGACTGTCATTTATCTATAAGCCTTTGTGCATGAGCTTAAAAACTTGGAATGTTTTTTGATATAAGCTCATGCCCGAGAAGAATTAATTTCTCGTTGTTAGGATAAGTTTACCATAGGCGATAAACTTTCCTTTCTTTGAAGATCGAGTTATAGTCTGTGATGTGACTATAAGTCCTTAGGTAAGCTTAACCATGAATCCCCTGAGACACTTGTTTCTCCGATATCTGCTTCTTCAGCGACCAAACTCTAAGAGTGTCCTTAGTTGAACGGTACACAACGATTGGACCGCTTCGTTCTTTTGGAACATCAACTTTGGTACCTGCAATCTCATTAGGAATTTGCATGCTTTGACGTGGGTTAGCGATATCAATTATAGAAGCACATGGGGTTCACAGTTGGCTTTACTTGTGTCAAAGGCGACCTGAGTAGATGATTCACTTATCTTAGCTGGCAAACGTTTCCTTTTATAGAAAACCTTAAGTTTAGGCTTAAGTGACGTATCATCTTTATCGATTTCCTCCCTAGTAGTCTTAGTAGAATCAGAGACTATCCTAGTTAAAGGGCACTCGTTTCCTACAAGAGTGAAAGTTCTACCAGTGGGGCGCCCAACTTTACCAAAAGGTTTGATTTTAGCTATCCACTGGGACTTAATTCTAGCACGGGAGTTCACCTCATCAAGTAATTTCTTGACACAAGAATCATGATTTGCCGTAAAGATACATTTTCTACATGTTTTACAAGTAGCATATTTAATGTCCGAGTATTTCCTAGATGATTGATCGATGCTCCTAGGAGATGACATGCTACGGTTAGCAGGGTTGGGTAATCTAGAAGGCATCTGACTAGGTTGGACATTGCTATCTCTTACATGTGTCTTTTGAATAGCTTCCCTTTGACCAAAATCATGGCGCACATCAGTTGAACTAGTTCTAGACGTATTCATTGAACTATACTTAGAGAAACTAGGGGCAATCATGTGACGAGGTCTTGCTAAAACTGATTTAGTCACATTAGGCCTAGTTGGTGGAGTGACTGTTCTAGAAATATGACCCAAATCAACTTGGGAGGCAAACCGTGGTCTCGAGGATTGTGGTCGCTCGGATCTAAATGCAGTAAGTTGTCTAATGAACTGATTTGTAGGCGGTTTCCCCAAGATTGATGGTTTTTCAAGCTTAGTGTCCACACTAGGTCCTCTATTTTTCCTTAACTCGTTTTTCAACGCGGCTATAGCAGAGACCTTTTCCTGTACTTGAGCCTTTAATGTCTCATTCTCTTTAAGCACTCTATCTTGGGATGCCAATTTAGACTCTAGTAACTGAATTTGTTTCAAAAGATTATCCTTTTCAGCTTTCGAATCCAAAACTTTTTGATCCAATTTTCTTTCAAGAACAACGTTTGACTTTTCAAGTTTTTCAAAGTATGTTTCAAATTTGTCCGTTTTCTTAGAAAATTCAAGTTTGGCATCCTCAAGATCTTTTGATTGTTGAGCTACAATCGTTTCGAGCTCTCTAATCTTGGAATCAGAAGCAGTCAATGAAGCAGTTATAAGACAATTATCATGATGTACTATAGCATTCTGAACCATCTCTCCCCCATTATGACTAACATCGGATGAATCAGAAGTGGTATTGCTATCACGCTTCTCCATCCCATGTGTGTCATAATTAGGTTCAAAATGCTCAATATGCGACAGTTCATCAATCATTGAGTCGATGAATATATTTGAATAAAAAATAAGAATAAAAATAACAACTGATTATTAAAATAAAATTAATACTCAAAATAAAATTTCCAAGTTAAAAAAAAAAAAAAATTGTAGTAAATTAAAATGATGAAAAAAAAATTCTAGAAAATTAACACACTTTCTTTCACTTGTAACGAAAAACAAAAAAACACGTGTAAGAAAAGAGTGATTGGTGGCAGTTTTCTTGTTACCTCCGCCTATCTTAACCTATACCTCATAAAACACTTTCTCAAACTTTACCTCCGTCCTTTGACCCTATATCTCAAACAAATCGCCCCCTTTTATCTCTTCCTCCTAAAACGCAGATAACACACAACCTAATATGTGTTATTTTCTCTGCCTTCTCTTTTTCTCTCACGAAAATATGTAGCCAAATCGTCAAACTGACTTTCTAAATCCAATTAATCTCACCTCAATCTAAATTGTTGTCTTGATTACTGTAATCAAATAAGCTAAACAACAAGGAATCCAATCAATCTATAACCTAAACCCACCCATTTGTATTATTAACCCACGAAGGAGAATCATGAAGGCTTCAAGATCTGTAAGGATCTCGGGTAGGTTTTTGAATTTGATTTGTTGAGTCTTTCTATCATCTGTAAGAGTCTTTCTGTCTAGTGTCTAGATTGAGTGTTTGTTTGTAACGAGTGGTTTTTGTGTCGAGTCTTAAAAAAGGTTTGTGTGGAGTCCTGATGAGAGACGAGTGTTTTTGTTCGAGTGTTTTGGGAGTGTGGCTTCAAGTTAAGTCAAGTCGAGGGTCTTGGTCAAAGAGTCATATGTAGTTGTCTGTGATGTTGAGTTCGAGTCTGATTTCCCGTTATGTTTGAATCTCTTTTTTTTTCTTTATGCGGAATAATCCCTATGCGGAATAATCCCTATGCGGAATAATCCCTATGCAGAATAATCCCTATGCGGAATAATCCCTATGCGGAATAATCCCTATGCGGAATAATCCCTATGCGGAATAATCCCTATGCGGAATAATCCCCTATGCGGAATAAACGCCTATGCGGAATATCGTGCTATCAGGAATAATATTTTTGAAGGAATTTTTCATTCGGAAGATTGACTGTTTGGACAAGAAGACTATTACCAGAAACTCCCAAATGACTGGACAAAAAGGACTGATTGGACTTAATTGGACAAAAATTGATAGAGATGACAAATTAAATGTATTAAATAACTGATAAAAAAACTGATTAATTTAAAATTGATAAAAATTGATTGGACAAGTTTGATTATTGGGCAAATCGATTATATAAAAAGATTACACAAAAAAACTTATAAAATAAAAACTAACTAAAAAAAATTAATAAAAAAATTGATCTAAACAAAACATAACATAAAAAAAAGGTTAAAAAATTTAGAAAGAAAGGATTTTTAATAAAACAATTTAGAAAAGAAAAGGGTTTTAATTGATAAAGAAAATAAAGAAAATAAAAAAGATTGAAGAGATTGAAACACGATCCAAAAATGAAAGAGATTGAAACACGATCCAAAAAAAATTGATAAAGAAGATAAAAAAAAAATTTTAAAAAATTTAATCACTAAATCAATAGATAAAAATATGCAAATCCTAAGATTCAACCATGGCTCTGATACCAATTGAAGGTCTACGATTTCTTAGGATTTGGTAAACTATGGCTAGATCTATTGATTTAATGGCGGAGATGGGGAAGATGAGGAAGATGAAGATGGGGTGTAGAGAGAGAAAGGAGAGAAAATAAAAGTAGAGAGAGAAAGTGAATTGATTAAAATGAAAAAGTTGAAATGAAAGAACCACCAGCCCCTCCTAACATGCTAGGAGGGGATATATATAGCCCACCCTACATGTGGGCTATATGGACTATACATTTACTAAGTGAATCACGAGCCCATTACATAATTATCGTTGGAGCGACCGATCCTTCATAAATACGTAAAACGTATTTCCAACAGTTTTCCACTTTATTTGTCTAACGTTGACAAAGGATATTTTAACGCTGATAAGTCTTAAAATGGACGTTGACAGCAACATGTTAGTTTTGTGGTTTTTGATCTAATTATGCAGGCATTATGAGCATTGTACAAATGGATACAGAGTTGCGTATGGATCTTTGGAGCTTACTCGGAGTGTGTTCAAGTTTATGGATGACGGTTGGAATATTTATATTCGTATCTTGACATAAATTTTTATTGCATGTATTATGTTTGGCAACTTGTGTATCATAGTTTCAGGGGAGGTTTAGGACACCTTTAGGAATTTTTGGGTATTCATATAATACTCTTATCAAATTCTAGATTGTGTCCACTGGTGAGTACGAGTTAGTTTACAAATCGCGAGGCACTGTAGCATGCAAAGTTGATATACTTTCCACACTGCCAAGACTTTTGGACCTAGATTTAGATGTTGTCTGTTGGGAGACTTGGATATGATTTTTATTGGTCTTACCTGGGAAGTAACAAAGGATTTTATAAGATAACTTCATTGTTAAGAACTTTGGTTTGCAAGGGACACTTGAGTACAATTATGTCTATCTTGCTTAAGCAAGTGTGCATGATTGGACAGTGCTTGCCACCATATGGTGATTTTCAGTCTATAAGTTATCTTCACTAGGATAAATTACTTTGTTAAGGTCCTTTTTCTATTAAATTATTTTTATTTTTGGACGCTGACAGTTTTCTTTCCAAGCGTTGTTAAGACCAATTTTGACGTTGACATGGCAAAATCCAACGTTGACAAGAATATATCCGTTGGGCGCTGATAAGTTATTTTTTACCGTTGATAAACATTGGGTCCTACCCAGTTGTTATTTTTGACGAAAATATGGGCCGTAATTTTAGGACTTGGTAACTTTTTATTAATGAAAGAGATAAGTTATATCTTTTTCAAGATTTTCATCATTATAATTTGAATATAATTGCCTCATGCTTTGACCAATCACATGTTTTCACCTCTCCTATATATTTGGCTCATTCCTTTGAAACAGGGTAACTGCTTATCTTGTCTAACTAAATTTTCACAAACCTTCATCTTTCATAACATTTATCACAACTTTCTACCTCAATGGCGCCTAAGTTTAAACCAATAGATTTGGAATTGGGGTTCAGAAGTCAACATAACATGGATGCTTATTTAGAAGCTAATGATGCTCTGTTTCCACAATATACTCAGATGGTGGAGTATTTAAATGCATCCCCCATAAGGTATGCACTTTCTCATGGTCCTCTTATCCCTGTCACACATATTAAAAAGTTTTGGAATACAGTCACTTCCTCAACAGTTAATAATGTGACTACATTGACTGCTACTGTCCATAGGCTTCCATGGGTGGTTACTGAAGCTTTGGTTCACCAAGCTTTGCATCTTAATGATGCAGATGGTATAACCACCCTACCCATTGGAGAGCTAGAACAAGGACTCCAAGCTTTGGGTTATCCTTTTCAAGAAGATGGCCATTTAAATAACTATAGAAAACAAGAATTTCCCCCATCTTGGAAGTACTTGATACATGTCATTCTTCAATGTTTGAGTCCCAAGTGTACTGCACACAATGAAATCAACCGATCAATTGGGAGTGCCATTATGTGTATTACTACTGGGCAAAAATATAATTTTTCAAAAATGATTTTTGATGGCATGTGTTATAACAAGGGTAGCAAGATGACTCTTGCTTACCCAAGGTTTTTACAAATGGTGTTTGATGAACAAAGATACTGCAATAGGGATCACAATTATTTTTATACGATCCCTGTTCAAAAGAAAGCAATTTTTGGGAAGATGAATTCTCCACCTCATAGAGACTTACCCCTTACCCAAGCCATGCTTGTTGTTATTGCAGCAACACAACCTCAACCAGACCCACAACCACTACCAAACCTATTGCCTGAACAACCACCATCACCCCAGCAAATGGAAGTTGACCAAGAACTTTCAACGCTGACACGTTAAATGTTGGCGTTGACACTACAAATCCAAACGCTGACACCCTTTTACAACAAACCCAAACACCCCTTAACCTTCAAACATACACCCAATCCACATCCTCTTCTACACCCCCTGAATTTAGGTTGGAAAAACGCCAAAGGACTACTGGAGTGTTCTCCTCTAGTAGTCCTAGCCATGTTGTAGAGAGAACCACCACCACAAGTGTGGTTGGTGACATGGGTGGGGCTGGGACTATTGGTTCTAGGTTAGATGCAGGCCAAGCCAGTCCTAACATCATTAAGACCCCATCCATGCCCCATGACTCTACTTTGGGAAGTAAAATTCCCATTCTAGAGTAGGGCAGATTGGAACCTTACACATTGTTGGAATTGACGGTGGTTTGCATTAGCTTGCAAAATCAAAATGCAGACCTTGTATAGATTGTCACAGGTCAGGGCCATGAACTCACTCAATTGAGGGAAAGGCTAGGTGTTTTAGAAACTGCTAAGGCTAGGAGTCGACAGACAAGTGTTCTTTCAACAGGGGAGGATTCTTACAAAGGGGACGAAGCTGCTATTAAGCTATTTAATTTAAGTGACAAAGGCTTAGGTGGCTCTATTGGTGTGGAGATGGTTGAAGCTTTGACCAGTTTGAAGGAAAGGCCAGTTATTGATGTTTCACTTGTAACTCCAACGGAGATATCATTTATGGAGATGCAGGAACAGGTTTCTAAGCCAGGCGTTGACACATAGAGTTTAAGCGTTGATAGGAGTAAGTTAGGCGTTGACAAGCAGGTTTTGGATGCTGATAGACTTGCAGGTGTGGTTGATGTATCCAAGTCATCAGCTATCATCAAGGATGTGTCTACACAGGTATCATCAATCTCTTTACCCTCTATTGATGTGTTAGATAAAGGTAAAGGGATTATGGTAGAAACAATAGTTCCCAAGGATGCACCCCAAGTAAAGTTTGATTCTATGTTGGCTGCACAACTTGAGGAAAAAGAGAAGAAGATTGATACTATTGAGTCACCATTTGTGGTTACTTTTGAGAGCAATAAGGGAGGAAGTGATGATGAGAGTACTGATTCAAGTGTGATGATTATTGAAGATCTAGAAAGGCTTGAATATGGTGATGAGTTGGAAAAGGAAAGGCTTGCAGAGTTAAAAATCAGGTGGATTATGAGATGCCTAAAGTAGCTAAGATGTACTTTGCATAGGAGAACAAGGTAATGGAGAATCCAGACATGACAGTTTCAGATCAAATTTGGGGTTTAGAGATTCTACTAAGAGTTTAAAAAGATTACAAGGTGATTCTGAAGTATAAGGCTAGCAAAGTTCTTTCACAGTCTAAGAAGGATAGAAGGGAGCTCTACTATATGCTACTCAGATGTCATCAAGGAGGTTGGACTTTTCAAAAGTTGCAGGGTTTGTCCTTTGATGAGTTGGAGTTTAGAGCTTATCCTATATGGGCAAGTGTTCAAGAGAAGAACACTATCAGACTTCTTTCATATGAAAGAAAGGAATAACTTGTAGAAGAGATATAGATTCAACAGGCTTTAATTGCACCAAGGCCTTTGAAGAAGGGAGTTCCACTTGAGTTCCCAGAAAATTTGGATAGAGTGAATCCTAGTGAAGCAGTTATTAGAAGGAGTATTAAGCTCTCACCCTTGGAAGCTTCACATATGGTAGAGGTGTTACCTCATGATTCCAGAAACCCTATAGTTCACTATGAGGAAGATACAAGTGGGTTTTGGATGATTGGCAAATATAGGAAGGAGGTACATACTTTTACTACTTTTATCTCTTTATTTGCAAGCCTGGATAGGGAAGACTTGGCAGATCTTTGGAGATTGATGAAGGCTAAGTATGAGACTGAAGCACCTACTTCAGTCAATGAAATAAATATTTGGTCCATATTCAAGAGAATGTGTGAGCCAAATGATGAAGATCCAGTATGGAAGGATCTTGATGATGTTAGTGGACTTCAATGGCGTCTACATTCAGCAGTTGGTGTGTATCATTTGAGTACTACAAAGTTTTCTGAATATCTTATTGTGGATGCTGAATATCCCATGTCCAAGGAAGTTTTGAAGAAAATGGTGTCCACACAGCTAGAGATAGATTACACAAGTGATGTTGGCAAAGATTTAATTAGGTTTATTTATTTCCAAATTAACAAGTAATTTGTATTTGAAAGAATCCTCCTTGTACTTAGTTTTTATTCAGAAACTTGATTACTAGAGTAGATATCAAGTTTAGGGGAGGATTGTTGGGAATAAAATGAAGCCAAGACATTTAGACGCTGACAAGAGGAAATTAGACGTTGATAGGAAGAAATCAAGCGTTTTCAGATCAAGCGTTGACAAGAAGAAGTCAAGCGTTGATGAGAAGAAGTCAAGCACTGATAGGATACTTAGTCTACACGTTTCATGTTTCTAGTAAAGATATGTTCGACAATGTATTTCTTATGTTTATCTTTACCTAAAATAGCTGATACGTAGACTCTTGTACAAGGTTCCTTATTCTATAAAAGGAGGCCTTTAGGTTTTAGTTCAATATGTATGTTTTACACTTTCATTGTACGCATGTTCGATTATCAATCAAATAGAATGTTTGTTTTATTCTGTTTGTGTGTTCTTGTTCTAAGTATTAATTCCGCATAATACTTAGATAGTTTCATATACAACAAAGTCTCTAAGTGTTTAACTTGATTCATTCTCGTTTACACAAAGCTAAATCGATCTATGTTTGGGATAAACAATGTTGTGGCTGATGCTCTCAGCGCGAAATCTGGTATGATAGCTGGAATCAAGATAGAATAAGATATCATACATGATCTAGAGCGTTTAGACATTGAATTCCTTGCACGTGGACAACATGGGTACTGGGCTAATCTGAGAGTTGAGCCACACTTAATCTCTCGGAGCAAGGCAACTCAATGATGGTGAGATATGGGCTATTATTCAGAATCTCGATCAGTAGACAGAGTTTCGTATGGCAGGGAACCAAGCTATGTGTTCTGGATGATCTTACACTCAAGGAAACTTTACTGACTGAGGCTCACAACTCTCCATTCTCTATTCATCCATGACCTACCAAAATGTACCATGATCTCAAACAGAATTTTTGGTGGAGTGGCATGAAGCAGGATGTTGCTACTTTCATTTCCAAATGTCTAGCCTGTCAGCAGGTTAAGATCGAACATCAGCAAGCTAGTGGTTTACTACAGCCATTAGAGATTCCTGCATGGAAGTGGGACAAAATTTCCATGGATTTTGTCACCGGACTTCCGCAGACTCAGAGTAAGCATGATGTTGTATGGGTCATTGTCGATCGTTTAACCAAGTCAGCTCATTTTCTTCCAATTCACAAAGATTATCCAGTTAGCAAATTTGCATATATATTCCTACAGGAGATCATGCGACTGCATGGTACTCCATCAGATATCATATCAGACAAAGATCCTCGATTCACGTCTATATTCTGGAAGGGTTTGCAGAAAGCTTGGAGCACGAGACTCAAGCTTAGCACAGCCTTTCATCCTCAGACTGATGGTCAGTCAGAGCGTACTATTCAGACCTTAGAAGATATGCTGCGAGCTTGTGAATTGGAATGGATAGGGAGTTGGGATGACTACATTTGCTTGGTTGAATTTGCTTACAACAACAGTTGGTAAGTGAGTATCAAGTGTGCACCTTTCGAGATGCTTTATGGCAGGAAGTGTCGTGCTCCAATCTGCTGGGATCGGGTTGGTGAATCAATCATTGAGGGTCCAGAGATGATAGAGGTGACCAATGAGAAGGTTGCCATCGCTAAGGCGAAGCTACAGGAAGCTCGTGCTCGTCAGAAGAGCTATGTTGATAAACATCGTAGAGCTTTAGAATTTCAGCCTAGTGAACATGTTTTCTTGAAGGTATCACCAGCCCGTGGCTTCAAGCGTTTTGGACTTAAGGGCAAGCTTAGTCCTCGTTTCATCAGACCGTTTAAGATCCTCGAACGTGTCGGTGAGGTTTCTTATCATCTAGTGTTACCTCATCAGCTATCTCATGTTCATAATGTGTTCCATGTATCCTTACTCAGAGGTTACAATTATCATCCGTTGCACACATTTTTGTATCCTTTCGATCATATTCGTGAGGATCTATCCTATATTGAGGAACCCGGGGCAGTTCTTGATCATCAGGATCGGGTCATGAAGAGAAAGACGAACATATTCGTCAAAATCCTTTGGAGGGACTGTTGATGCAAAAGTTGGGGTAGACCGAGCTTAACCCAAATTAGGCTTAATTTGGGGTCTTGTGGACTCCGGCTCTCGCACCAAGTGAAACTTGCTTTAGGACCCTGCGCACTAAACAGACATCGTTAGGCTTACCGTGGGTTTGTTACCCACGATTAGACTCCAGCGTGAGAGTAAGTAATCGGTTTGATTATATTAGTGTTTAGGGTATTGTGTATATATCGTACCTTTGTGGAACCAAAGGGGTTCCTTTTATACTCGAGAGAGTCCTGGCTGGGCTTCCTGTTCTTACGTCCTAAGGAAGAGATAATGACTTGAAATAGCTTGATCTTCATTATCCAACCAAGGCAAGTGTATATCCCTCTCCCTTAGGCGAATATAACTATAATATAAGTTATATTCGATCTGATCTTGTCGCACTGCGACAAGGACCTGGCTAAGTAATAACCTCTTGTGCGACAGCGGCTTGCCAGACTTCATGGGCTATGTGCGCACATCGCACAAGTATCCAATCCATTCCTGATGGATGCGGGTAGTACCCGTCAGTCGGACTATTCAGCCTGACTAGGGACTATACGTCATCATGTCCCCCCAGTCTAGTGGTCGCAGGTATAATCCGCGGCTACTAGACTATAATCAAACATAAACAGTCGCGTAGTCCAATCATAAACTCAGATTTTAAACATACCCACCAGGAAGACAAACATCCCCTCTTTCACCTAACCTCCTTGGTACTCGGGAAAAGTGCGTGTCACATCATAGTTACCCCTTCATATTCTACCGTTAGATCTAGCAAGTGGGGGACACGTGGCACACATATGACCATGAACAGTAAAACTAAGGATGCCTATATAAACCCATCACGCCTCCTTTTGACTATTTACCCTCTACAAACCTTCAAACCACCATTAACGCTTCTATCATTTACCATCATCACCAGATCTCTTATTAAGGTAATCCGCGTGACCACTATATTTTGTATACACAGCACCATGGTGAAAAAGCTAACCAGCATCATGTCCATCTTGACCATTGATCAGCTAGATCAATTTACCTATGAATTCTACATACCCAATTATCTTCACCCAGAAGTTCCTAACCCACAACATAATATAAGTCAGTTCCCCGCAGGGAAGATAGGGTTGTACACCCGTTACTTCCATTACGCAAACCAGCGTATACCCATGTCGCGCTTTCTTCTGAGTGTATTAATACACTACGAGGCCCACGTCTCCCAGCTACATTGCATAGGGGCAGCAAAAAGTTCGAATTTCGAAATAAACTGCCGCACCCTAGACATAGAACCCATAGTAGATCTTTTACGCGTATTCTACCAACGGAATTTAGCCAATGGCTGTGTGTCTTTTGCTAAGCGAAAGGGTGGTATGCAATGTTTTGATGGAAAGATATATTATTTAAGGAATTGGACCGACAGATTCTTCTGGGTCGATGACGCCGCCTTTCCCTTCCACTTTCCATTCTTGACCCCTGACACCGTAATGAAGGACCCCCTACCTGGCTCCGACTACTACAACGCTGCAGATGCGGAGACTCTGAACAGCAACCGCATTCCTGTGCAACCCTACCCGGAGAGTGTGTTAGTCACTATTGGCCTAAGCCACGCACACATCTGTGGCGAGCACATGGTAATAGCGTTCCGTATAGAGAGTGGCCAGGGTTAGTGGTCCTTCCCGCCTTCATCATAACCTTCTGTAAGTACCATCACATATTAGGATACTAAAATATGGTTCCCTGTTTTATGTTTGCTTCCTTTCGCAGTTATGGATGTGCTTGACCTTGTCCGTGGTGCGTTTTCCGAAAATTTGCTGGTGTTGTCACGCCCTCAACAGGAAAATAAAGAATCACTCTGTGACCGCGCGCAGAGGAATACCATGGATTTGGAGATTGAAGAGCCATCGACCGCCCAAGGGAGCGAAGGCCCTAGCGCTGACCAACCACCGCCATCCCCACCAATGCAACAGTTAGAACAACAGCCACCCGTACAACAACAACCACCACCATTTCTTAGCTCCTAGATGTCGTCAGACGAATATACCAAAGATGCCGAAAAACCACGGACGAGTTTGAGGAAGAGGACTTTATCTCTTTAGAAAAAAGACGTAGAAGCCCCCCATCATCCCTACACAAAGTCGCACGCACCAGGGCTGGCCCCTCCTGGACAGGGGTGCGCACTACAGAGGAAGAGTTTGAAGAGAACCTTTCAAAGACTCCTCCACACCCTCCCCCCCCCCCCCCCCCCCGCAACCATCAATTTGAGGTAACCATTTTCTTCTATGGTAGCGTAAACTAGACATTCTTCGCTGCATTCTTACGTGATTATACTTTAAATGTCCGTCTAACTATTACTGTTATACAGCAGTGACGAACAAGAAAGATCTTCTTCAAAGGTCAAGACAACACACTCCCCCCACAAAGAGGCTTCATCAGCAGGAGGGGATGCATTTGCCCAGGATCCAACCTTTGCCCCCAACTAGGAGCTTCCTGCATCATCCGATCTCACAAGTGCATTTGACTGCGCAAGCTTCCTAGACAACATCGTGCCCCCTTGCCAAAAGGTAGTACTTGAAGGAATGAGTGACTCTATCTTGGCAGATGAGGCAAGCTATCTAGCAGCGCAACAAGTGACGCTGACATCGCACCTCAAGGAGAGATTCCTTGAACTGTCCGCCCAACTCCATGCTACAGAGGAAAAGTTGACGCAGGTTACCGAAGAAAAATCCTCCGCTCTCGGCGACATGCAAGAAAATATAGACCAAGAAGACGAGAGAGGAAGAAAATATGCCGCCCTCCTCCATTCCTTAACTCAAGAAAGGAACACGTTATCTTATGCCCTGGATGAAGAGCGTGCCCATCTTAGCCAGATAAAGGCCTCCAACATTGTTACCATGAGGGCCTTTGAGGAGGGGAAGGATAGGTTTATTGCTAATGTTGATTCTCTGGGTACTAGGGTAAAGTAGGATGTAAGCGACCTCAGCTGCCAATTGAAGAGGCTGAGCATCGAGCTAGATGAGGAGTTGTACCCACGCTTAATGAAGGAGATAGCCAAGAAGCGGTGGTTAGTGCGTCATGGTCTACGCCTAGCTGCAATGGTTGCACTGGAAGACCACACCTTCCGAGCCTCATTCTCCCAGTCTGTCATTGCCGCCATCAATGAGGGTACTTCAAGAGGCTTGGCGACTGCACATAAGGAGAAGCTATTGAATCGAGAACTATCAGAGGTGCCCTTTTACGATCCGAAGGCCGACGCCAAGCTCACCGCAATCATGAAAGAAAGGAGTATATGTCCGCTGCCTTCTTTTGGTTTGGAGGATAAGGAGCATGAAGTGCCTATTGAAGCGTTAATGGAGGGTATCACCTTGACGCGCCATAAGGCAGATGGCACAAAATTATTGGAAGATTTTCACCTAAAACCATCTCTAGAGCAGTTGACCGTGCCCGTATTTGCACATCCTAAGGATATTCTTGATCCCTTCAAGATTTTGAAGGAGATGCCATTATATGAGGTCCTCGCAGCGCATGAGAGTCGTGCTGCTGCCAAGAAAGCCCTGCTGAACGTAGAAGTGTCGCCTTCCGTTGGTGTAGCCCACCTTGATCCTACCATCCCTGTGTTACCATTGCCATTGCTTGAGAGGGATTCACGCTTGCTGGACCGAATAGAAAAAAGTCTTAAGGATCATCGCGCTACTGCCTACTGCCCTCCTTTGCTGAAACTAAAGAAATCCTCCTCTGAGACCCATCTTCTATCCAATCATCTTAGGGACTTGTGAACATATGTTCATGTTTTGTATCTTCATATGTTTGCTTTGTAATAAACACTATCCTCTTTTGTTATAGAATGTATATTTTAATGTTTTTAGAGCAATTTCGCATAATAAGCCAATGTAAACTTATAAATGGTCCATATGGGTTTGAGAAGCTCATTACGTGCGGTATACCGCTACTACCATAAGGACGGTCAGGTAAGGCTGACCCATTGTTAGGTGTGCACAAGTGTGTCTTAACAGTCTTAGAGTTTACTGGCTGCATAACTTGCTACGACGTCATTAATAGCAAGGGGGCCTAACAAGGATACACGATCCATGGTCGAAGGGGGTGCATCCCACTTACTCGACGAGTCTAATTAGTAGGGTAGGCTCATTCCTCTTATTCCTCCTGGAAACGTTGTACAGGCTTGTGCCAATAGGCAATATATATAATAAGAAAAAAGTATGTATAACATAAAAAGAGAGTTTTGAGAATGCGCCGTGGAACTAGCTAGGGACCACGACTGTTTTATTAATACTTGCAAGTTTTTTGAACACAAATAATAAAAAAGGAAAAACAATACATTCACTTGGGAAGTTTCGCCTTCAAAGGTAGCACTTCTTTAGATGGCATATGTTCCAAGGTCTTTGTAGGTCACGACCATCCATGTCACGCAGCCGGTACGCACCATTTCCAAGTGCGTCTATCACTATGTAGGGTCCTTCCCATTTTGGTCCAAGCTTTCCTGTATTCTCAGCGCGACTTACGGCGTTTGAGCGATACAAAAAATCACCTGGTTAGAATGAGGTCTTGCGTACCCTAGAATCATAGTAACCTTTCATCTTTGGTTTTAACGTAGCTTCGCGGATCGCTGCTAACTATCGTCGTTCCTCGATTATGTCTAGGTTTAATCGCAGCTCATCATCGTTAGTAACAATGTCTACCTCTGCTGTGAGGAGTGTTTGCAGTCCTATCTCAGCTGGAATGACTACTTCTGTCCCATATGTAAGGGCAAAGGGGGTATCACCTGTGGTCGTCTTGATCATCGTGCGGTGTGCCCACAAAACATGCGACAACTCATCTGCAATGTTGTCGCCACCATGGACCTTGGTCCTGCGTGCATTCCGCATGATCCCTCATGGATCTAGCTAATGATATACTTCGTCTGTCGTGGTCCTACACATCTTAACCATGGTTGGAGAAATGACCGCTTTGTAAAGGATCCCATCTCTGACTTCGAATTGCCTCGACCGTCTTCGCACTCGCCGTGACTCATTTTCATCATGCGAGAGTGAGTCATTCGTTAAATAATCTATAATCAGTGTCATCCATGTAGGGACTTCTTCCTCTACAACCGACACGACCTCTTGCTCTTTGATTGACTTGTCCTTCAGGATTTCCACTAGGACTTGTTTCGATAGGTGCGCAAAACTAGTTGAAGCTATTTTGGTAAGTGCGTTTGCTTTCTTGTTCTCCCCGCTGGGTACTTGGCGTATCTGGAACCTATGGAACCCTTCAATCAATGCTTTGGCTTTTTTAAGTATTGAACCATATTGTCCTATTTTGCTTCATAATCACCAAGTATATGGTTTGCTACCAGCCGAGAATCTACATTTGCTTCGAGATTGCGCACGCCCGTTCTCGCTGCGATTCTTAGTCCTGCTATCAGTGCTTCATACTCTGCCTCATTATTTGTGGCTGTGAATTCAAAACGTAATGCATATGTGAACTCCATTCCTTCTGGATTGGTGAGTATGAGTCCCACGCCTGATTCATCTGTGCAGGATGACCCATCCGTGAACATGATTTACGAGGCTTCGTCTTCTTCCTTTTGATCTAGCCCCTGAGCACCCTCTTCTGGCTTTTCAATGATAAAGTCTGTCACACTCCCAAAATATCAGAGTATAATGGCAACAAGGGAGTGGTGACGTCATGATTATCATACACACAGTTACAAAGAACGACCTCTAAATGAGACGTTCGGAAAATTGATCACTTGCATTTGATAAAATACAGAGTTTTAACATAGTGCGGAAGCATAAAACTGGTCACAGATACAAAAACATAGTTTTCAAATGGTACAAATGATCTTTATCTTCAATAGAAATGACGGCAGTGCATGAGACCTCACATAGCATCTTCATTCTTAATACCTGAGAAAAACATTGCTAAAGCATCAACATAAAGTTGGTGAGTTCATAGGTTTAGTTAATTTGAAGTGTTTAATGAACCACAAGATTTTCCCAAACATGATGACAATATAACAAATACAAAGTCATGATAAAAGCATTTATTACAGTCTAAGCTCGTGACACCGAAGCGTTAACAACACCGGCAGTATAATCATAAAAATATAGCCCAATTGGATGCCTAAACCCACGACATCCTATCTCAGACTCAAATGAAACTGTGCCCGCTTGTCCCCTGTTGGACCAAAACGGACAGGGGCGTAAACCCCGATAGATCTATCCATAACATTCGCGCTTACACAAAGTAATTAACGGTTCACGATTCACGGGCCAAAGCAACTGGGTTTTAAGTGGGACTTAGACTAGTATATAAATCAGTTAATGCACATGTGTTCATACGTTAAATCAAGAAATGTCTCACCCCAAAAAGCAGTAAAAGCAGTTAAAAAGTGGGGCTATAAACTCACCTCAAATGATAGTCAAGTAAAAGCAATCAAGTAGTAGGCACGGAAAAATGCTCGCAACAACGTCAACCCAAATCGCAGCCTAGCAATAGTAATAACTAACTAAGCTAAAATTAAAGCAAATAAATAATTATTCCTACATTACATTGTACTTGCACCAATTAATTAATAAATAAAAATATTTATTTTTTATTTCAAAAGTTAAACTATATAATAAAATGTCAACCTTTATAAATAACTACGCACACAAAAATAATTAATTTAAAATGACACTAGGACAGACACTGTATAAAATTAGACGCAAAAAATAAATATATTTTTAGTTGGGTCAATTGGTAATTGATCTCTATCTATGTCAAACAATAGTCCAAGTCTCAGTCCAATACAGTCCATATAATAATACGGTCCTAATCCTAATTTTTGTCCAATAAATATATCATTCTTTTTGTCTTATTGTTTTTAGTGTCAATTAATTATTAATATGAGTGTAAAAAAAATAAATAAATAAAGTGATCGTCCCTTTTGGGTCGTCAATAAATAAATTATGAGACCCTTGTCCGGGACCCACTTTAATTGGGTCTTTAAGTTCGGTTAGAGTCAATGGGACTCGGCATATACGACTTACACGAAGCTGGGTTTTAATTATTTTTAAACCTTTATAACTATGTTAATGTCCTAATGTCAATTGTTGCTTTCTTGCTCCCCTGACAAAAAAAATCTGACGCAAAACATTACTATGTACTATGATTATTAAAAAAATTCATTCTTACTTCCTTTTACTTTGTGTTTTACGCAAGAACAACATAGATGCAAGTTTCATTTTTTTAAATGATACAAAATGAAAAAGATGAATTGTATATTTTGCCAAAGTGGCCCCCACCCCCTGCGCAAAGCTGATGCAAAAACATATGTACTATAAAAATTTTTTTTGTTTGTTTCTCTTTGTTTCGACGCTACACCAACAGGAGACAAACCTCCATAACCAAATCGTGGCTTCTTCTTCCATTTGCAATCTCAATTCATAATGTTTTTCAAAAATAAAAAATGCATGATGATCCTAAAGATCTCGACTACAAATCCCACGACAAAAACGACATTATTTGACGTAGTTTTGACTCGTTTATCTTGAAAGAACAATAAGTTATATCAAAAACACAAGACACATTTTTAGCCCAAATAAATCCCAACTTTTCGTTTAAATGTCTTGTGTTACTCATATATGATGTGTTTACATTCGAAAATATATTTTTGTTCATGTTTTTAACGTACCCATTTAGCCATTTTTAAACCAAAATTTGTGATTTCATGTAAAGAGCTTGATTATTAGTTGTAAGAAATGGTTTTTAGATGTGCAAGTACATGTAACATGTTATGAACGAAAATAAAACGAAGATTTAGAGGCTTACGAAGCTATGTGAAATGATGGAAATAAGAACCCACGAACGAAACTTATGAAACCCCTAAAATGAACCCGCAACTCGAAACCCTTACTCGTCCCTTAAGCCCGAAAGATGAAACGAAATCCGCAACCCACTCGTCCTAGCTCGAACCACGAAAATCTTTAGCTCAACCAAACCCTAATCGCGTGCATTCATCATTGTATGTTGTGTTCTTGAATATGTTTAAGTAAGTGTATGTGATTGTTTTATATGAGATGAAATTTTTAAGGTTTTTAAAGATGGAGAATGAGGATGATATTCATGGTGGAGATGATGATGTTGATGATGATATAGGGGTGCTTTGTTTCGGCAGTAGAAAGGGAAACAATGGAGTTTGTGTTTGTGTATTGATAATGAAAAAGAGTATGATAGTTATAGGTTAATTTAGGAAGGTTGATGTGTTGCTTGATATGTGCATGTCTTTGCCTTAGCTCAAAAGGGATATAGACTACAAAAGTTGTACCTAGGGTTTTTGGAATGACTCGAATCACACAAAATATGTGAGCCTGTATATTGAAATATGGGGAGAGGTAGTTACCCTTTTATTGTTTATTATAGCTTAAGTATAAATGTGAGTGGAGGTTAGTTGGTTTATTTAGGATAGTGTAAGTTTATAGTAGGTTAAAATAAATTTGTAGTGTAGTATTGTTGGAACTAATGTGTAGGTAAAATGAAATGGTGAAAAGTGAAAGTGTTCTTGTGTTTATCGAAACTTGGTAAATTGTTAACTTAACTAGTTAACATTTGATGTTTAAGATCAAATGATGAAGTGATGAATGATACGATTTCCTAATGACTCCAAATAATGCTAAGTACAAATAATAACACATAAAAAAATAACAACCATGATATTCCATAAACATGAGATAACTTCTCAATTTGTTAAATCCACAAGGTTTAAAGCTCAAATTAAATAAATACATGGGAAAATAAATATGGAAAATTAGATGTCACAGTATCCCCATGTTTTAGAGATTTCGTCACGAAATCAAGACGTTGTTGTAGTAGGGTGATTAGCGAAAAGATGAGGATACTTGATCGTGAATTGGTCTTCACGTTCCCACGTGTATTCCGGACCTCTACGTGCATTCCAACGGACTTTCACGATAGGTATACGACTTTGCTTGAGCTGTTTGACCTGACGGTCCATGATCTCCACTAGTTCTTCTACGAAGTTGAGTTTGTCGTCGAGTTGGATCTCTTTCAAAGGAATAACGAGTGTCTCGTCGGATAAGCATTTCTTCAGATTGCAAATGTGGAACACATTATGCACTCGGCTAAGTTCTTGAGGTAACTCCAAATGATAGGCCACGGGGCCAATCCTCTCTATAATCTTGAATGGTCCAATGTAACGAGGATTCAACTTTCCAAGTTTTCCAAAGCGGATTACACCCTTCCAAGGTGAGACTTTCAACATGACTCTATTTCCAACCTCAAACTCAAGAGGTTTGCGTCTCATGTCAACATAACTCTTTTTTCGATCTCTTGCTGCTTGCATACGGATCTTGATCTTAAAGATCTTATCAGTAGTTTCATGTATGATCTCGGGTCCGGTGAGTTGAGCATCACCAACCTCTGCCCAACACACGGGTGAAAGAAACTTTCTACCATATAATGCTTGAAATGGTGCTGCCTTAATGCTAGTGTGATAACTATTATTATACGAGAACTCCACCAATGGCAGATGCCTATCCCATCCATTCCCAAAGTTGATCACACAAGCTCTTAGCATATCTTCTAGTGTTTGAATGGTCCGTTTACTTTTACCGTCGGTTTGGGGATGATACGCAGTGCTCATATCCAACTGCGTTCCCAACGCTTTCTGCAACGACTTCCAAAACTGTGAAGTAAATCGGCTATCTCGGTCAGAGATTATAGACACAGGCACACCATGCCTCGTGACTACTTCCTTCAAGTATGTTCTTGCTAACTTATCCATTCCATCCGTCTCCTTGATTGGTATGAAGTGAGCCGATTTGGTGAGTCGATCGACGATAACCCAAATAGTGTCAAATCCAGCTGAGGTTTTAGGTAGCTTTGTAATGAAATCCATAGTGATCCTTTCCCACTTCCATTCTGGTAGTTCGGGTTGGACCAATAGTCCTGATGGTTTCATGTGTTCGGCCTTGACCTTGGCACAAGTTAAGAACTTGCCAACATAGGTAGCAATGTCCGCATTCATGTTCGGCCACCAATATAACATCTTAAGGTCATGATACATCTTGTCAGATCCCAGATGTATGGAGTATTTTGACTTATGCGACTCATGCATAATCAAAGGTCGTAGGTCACCATGGCACGGTAACCAACTCCTATTATCAAGGCATAATGTTCCATCCGAGCGAGCTTCTAACTTCTTTCTCATGCCTTCAACATCTTCAGTCTTGAGAATTTCCTCCTCGACTGCCTCCTTCTGAGATTTGATAATTAAGGATGGAAGATCTAAGCCAATGGCCATCACCAAGGCTTTCACTCTAAGAATCCTCTCCTTTCGACTCAAAGCGTCAGCTACGACATTTGCCTTGCCCGGGTGATAACGGATCTCACAATCGTAATCACTAAGAAACTCTAGCCAACGTCGTTGTCTCATGTTGAGTTCTTTTTGATTCAAGATGTGTTGTAAACTTTTATGATCACTGAATACAACACACTTTGTGCCATAAAGGTAGTGTCTCCATATCTTTAGGGCAAACACCACTGCTCCAAACTCTAGATCATGAGTTGTGTAGTTCTTCTCGCGCACTTTTAGTTGTCTTGACGCATAAGCAATGACCTTAGTCCTTTTCATCAACACCGCACCTAACCCTTTTATGGATGCATCACAATACACCACAAAGTCTTCATTACCCTCGGGTAGGGCTAGTATAGGTGCTTCACACAACATCTGCTTCAATGTTTGGAATGCCAAATCTTGATCTTCTTTCCACTCAAACTTCTTATCCTTTTGAGTTAACTCCGTCATTGGTTTAGATATCTTGGAGAAACCCTCAATGAATCTCCTATAGTAACCAGCAAGACCTAAAAATTGGCGGATCTCCGTGGGTGTTGTAGGAGTCGCCCAATCTTTCACAGCCTCGATCTTAGCAGGATCAACGTGAATACCACTGCTATCGATTACATGCCCAAGGAATTGCACTGTGTTTATCCAAAACTCACATTTGGAAAACTTTGCATACAACTTCTCCTTCCTCAGCAGCTCTAGTATGGTCTTCAAATGCTCCTTGTGTTCTTCTTCATTACGTGAGTAAATGACAATATCATCAATGAATACAATCACAAACTTGTCCAAGTTTGGCTTGCAAACTCGGTTCATGAGATCCATGAATACTACGGGTGTGTTTGTCAAACCAAAAGGCATAACTTGGAACTCGTAGTGTCCGTATCGGGTTCTAAAAGCCGTCTTGTGGACGTCTTCTTCTCTAACCCTTAGCTGATGATATCCTGACCTTAAATCAATCTTCGAGTATATGCTAGATCCTTGCAGTTGGTCGAAAAGATAATAAATTCTTGGCAATGGGTAGCGGTTCTTTATCGTCAGCTTGTTCAACTCTCGGTAATCAATACACATCCTAAAGGATCCATCTTTCTTTTTGACAAATAGGACTGGTGCTCCCCAAGATGAGGAACTCGGCCAAATGAAACCTTTGTCAGAAAGTTCCTTTAGTTGTTTACCTAGCTCCTTCATCTCTGCTGGTGCTAAGCGGTATGGTGCTCTAGCAACGGGTGCAGCACCTGGTGTAAGCTCTATGTGAAACTCCACTTGTTCTGTTGGTGGTAATCCCGGTAAGTCTTCTGGAAATACGTCTAGAAAATCTCAAACGATCGGTACATCTTCAACCTTCTTCTCATGATCTTCTTCTTCCTCCTTTTGCGTTACTTGAACCAAGAACACTGGACATCCCTTCTCAATGTATCTTTGGGTTCTAATACATGAGATGACTTCCAGTCTCGATCTATTCTTCACTCCACTTCTTTCGCCTTGTATGATTAGTACATCGTTTCCATAAGGAACACGGACCCACTTCTCATGACATACAATTTCCGCGTGATGCTTCGACATCCAATCCATTCCAATGATGACATCAAAACTTCCTAATTCTATGGGGAGTAAGTCGATACTGAACGAATGATCTTGTAACCTTAGACTACATCCTTTCAGAATAGCATCGGTGGTCACTAACTTCCCATCGGCTAGTTCTACGTTATACTTAATATCTAACGCATTTGGGGTAATATTTAGGCGTTCACTAAATGCAGATGACACAAAACTCCTATCCGTACCAGAATCAAATAGTACTGAAGCATAGTTGTTATTGACTAGGAACGTACCTGTCACAACATTGTTGTCTTGCACTGCAGCCTCAGCACACAAATGATACACCTTGCTAGGTGCCGTGATTCCTCCTGGAGCACTAGTTGTGGCTCGGTTATTTCCTCCCCGGTTCCCCTGGTTCTGCCCCTGGTTCCCTTGGTTGTGGTTTTGGTTGCCTCGAATTTGATTACCACGACCTTGGTTCCCACTGCTTGGACACTTATTCTTGTAATGCCCTTTCTCTCCACACCCAAAACAAGTAACATTCGCTCCTTGTCCACCTTGAGTTCCCGGTCCTCTTTGGTTAGCAGGACGGGGTGGTGCTCGACACTCCTTTGCCTTATGTCCAGCCTTTCCACAGTTGTAGCATGTAGGAGGACATGCTCCCTCGTGGTGTCAGCCACACTTCTCACAAAAAGGAAATCTCCCAGCATAGTTACTAGTATCACCTTGTCCAGCAGTAAACACTCTAGCCATTTCTTGACGCTTGTTCTGATTGTAGTTATTGTGGATGTTGGTGTTATTGTTGTTGTAATGATTACCTGACCACTTCCTCTTGTCTCCAGCATTCACCCCCAACTCTTGCACCACTTGGTACATGAAACTCTGAGCCTTATCAATTGCCTCATGCAAGTCATTCGGCTTTGATGAAGTCACATTCCCTTTGATGTTCAAAGGTAAGCCCTCAATGTATCGCTCCAACAATCGGTCATTGTTGGGCACCATTTCGGGACACAACAAAATTAGCTCTTGAAAGCGCTGATTGTAAGCAGTAAGGGCGGTACCCTTGACTTTCAAGTTCCATAGCTCAACCTCCATTTTCTTGACTTCATTTCGTGGACAATACTTCCTAACAAACATAGCCTTGAACTCACTCCAAGGTGTAGCTTGTGCAACATCAATGGTCACTGCACGAGCATATACATTCCACCAAGTCAAAGCACTATCCACCAATGTGCTTGATGCAAACTTCACCTTATCAGCTTCAGCAACATTGCTAATCCCAAATTGAGATTCCAACTTCTCAAACCATCTAGTCAAACCCACTGCACCTTCAGTACCACGGAAACTCACTTGTGTAACCGCACGGAATTCCTTGTAGGTGCAGGTCCGCGCATTGGCAACAGTGGCCCCTTGGTTTGTCTCCTCTTGTGTGCTCGCTGTACGGATCGCTTCAGCTGCTGCGAGTGCCTCAGCCACTCGTTCCGCGATCATTTGACTGAGCATGACCGGGTCAATTCCACCGGTAGCGGCTGGTGGATTTTGCGTCTCAGATCTTCGGACGAATGCCATAATCTAAAAGGTAAACAAGATAATAAGGTTTTTCCAGATATAACAATCATGGCACATACGACACGGTAATGTAATGCTCAACAGTATAAACAAACAAGATATGTATAAATACCCATAAATAGCCCGTGTTAGGGACATCGACATAACATATAGCAATTATTGTTCAGACCACTTGTATCCCATATAACATAACTCAGATTTTGTTGTTGCACATGTATCCCATATAAATATATCTCTTAATTGTTAAATCACATGTATCCCATTTAATGCATACTCTTTATTGTTGAATCACCTGATTCCAATAATAATTGTTCATTACATACATATATATTCACATATATATATACTTAATACATACAATCTGTATGATAATCAACTAAACACATAGCAGTTATAGTCTAGAGTTACTAAATGCAACCTAGTTCTCTATAACCATGGCTCTGATACCAATCTGTCACACTCCCAAAATATCAGAGTATAATGGCAACAAGGGAGTGGTGACGTCATGATTATCATACACACAGTTACAAAGAACGACCTCTAAATGAGACGTTCGGAAAATTGATCACTTGCATTTGATAAAATACAGAGTTTTAACATAGTACGGAAGCATAAAAACTGGTCACAGATACAAAAACATAGTTTTCAAATGGTACAAATGATCTTTATTTTCAATAGAAATGACGGCAGTGCATGAGACCTCACATAGAATCTTCATTCTTAATACCTGAGAAAAACATTGCTAAAGCATCAACATAAAGTTGGTGAGTTCATACGTTTAGTTAATTTGAAGTGTTTAATGAACCACAAGATTTTCCCAAACATGATGACAATATAACAAATACAAAGTCTTGATAAAAGCATTTATTACAGTCTAAGCTCATGACACCAAAGCGTTAACAACACTGGTAATATAATCATAAAAATATAGCGCAACTGGATGCCTAAACCCACGACATCCTATCTTAGACTCAAATGAAACTGTGCCCGCTTGTCCCCTGTTGGACCAAAACGGACAGGGGCGTCAACCCCGATAGATCTATCCATAACATTCGCGCTTACACAAAGTAATTAACGGTTCAAGATTCACGGGCCAAAGCAACTGGGTTCTAAGTGGGACTTAGACTAGTATATAAATCAGTTAATGCACTTGTGTTCATACGTTAAATCAAGCAATGTCTCACCCCAAAAAGCAGTAAAAGCAGTTAAAAAGTGGGGCTATAAACTCACCTCAAATGATAGTCAAGTAAAAGCAATCAAGTAGTAGGCACGGAAAAATGCTCGCAACAACGTCAACCCAAACCGCAGCCTAACAATAGTAATAACTAACTAAGCTAAAATTAAAGCAAATAAATAATTATTCATACATTACATTGTACTTGCACCAATTAATTAATAAATAAAAATATTTATTTTTTATTTTAAAAGTTAAACTATATAATAAAATGTCAACCTTTATAAATAA
The DNA here is from genome assembly GCA_025667525.1 of Glebionis coronaria. Classification (NCBI taxonomy): domain Eukaryota; kingdom Viridiplantae; phylum Streptophyta; class Magnoliopsida; order Asterales; family Asteraceae; genus Glebionis; species Glebionis coronaria. The sequence goes on along the minus strand of JANFOE010001467.1, from coordinate 17,147 downwards.
CTACGCACACAAAAATAATTAATTTAAAACGACACTAGGACAGACACTGTATAAAATCAGACGCGAAAAATAAATATATTTTTAGTTGGGTCAATTGGTAATTGGTCTCTATCTATGTCCAACAATAGTCCAAGTATCAGTCCAATACAGTCCATATAATAATACGGTCCTAATCCTAATTTTTGTCCAATAAATATATCATTCTTTTTGTCTTATTGTTTTTAGTGTCAATTAATTATTAATATGAGTGTAAAAAAAAATAAATAAATAAAGTGATCGTCCCTTTTGGGTCGTCAATAAATAAATTATGAGACCCTTGTTCGGGACCCACTTTAATTGGGTCTTTTAGTTCGGTTAGAGTCAATGGGACTCGGCATATACGACTTACACGAAGAATGCCTACTCCCACGCTCCACGCGTGAACCGTGACACCAATTTAGTCCGGGTTAAATTATATTAATATTTATTTAATATTTATTAAGTTTTAATTTTTAATTTAAAATTAATTAAGGGGTCAAATTTTGATAAGTCTACTAATTAAGTTGGGTTTTAATTATTTTTAAACCTTTATAACTATGTTAATGTCCTAATGTCAATTGTTGCTTTCTTGCTCCCCTGACAAAAAAAATCTGACGCAAAACAGTACTATGTACTATGATTATTAAAAAAATTCATTCTTACTTCCTTTTACTTTGTGTTTTACGCAAGAACAACATAGATGCAAGTTTAATTTTTTTTAAATGATACAAAATGAAAAAGATGAATTGTATATTTTGCCAAAGTGGCCCCCACCCCCTGCGCAAAGCTGATGCAAAAACATATGTACTATAAAAAAATATTTTTTTTTGTTTCTCTTTGTTTCGACGCTACACCAACAGGAGACAAACCTCCATAACCAAATCATGGCTTCTTCTTCCATTTGCGATCTCAATTCATAATGTTTTTCAAAAATAAAAAATGCATGATGATCCTAAAGATCTCGACTACAAATCCCACGACAAAAACGACATGATTTGACGTAGTTTTGACTCGTTTATCTTGAAAGAACAATAAGTTATATAAAAAACACAAGACACATTTTTAGCCCAAATAATTCCCAACTTTTCGTTTAAATGTCTTGTGTTACTCATATATGATGTGTTTAATTCGAAAATATATTTTTGTTCATGTTTTTAACGTACCCATTTAGCCATTTTTAAACCAAAATTTGTGATTTCATGTAAAGAGCTTGATTATTAGTTGTAAGAAATGGTTTTTAGATGTGCAAGTACATGTAACATGTTATGAACGAAAATAAAACGAAGATTTAGAGGCTTACGAAGCAATGTGAAACGATGGAAATAAGAACCCACGAACGAAACTTATGAAAACCCTAAAATGAACCCGCAACTCGAAACCCTTACTCGTCCCTTAAGCCCGAAAGATGAAACGAAATCCGCAACCCACTCGTCCTAGCTCGAACCCACGAAAATGTTTAGCTCAACCAAACCCTAATCGCGTGCATTCATCATTGTATGTTGTGTTTTTGAATATGTTTAAGTAAGTGTATGTGATTGTTTTATATGAGATGAAATTTTTAAGGTTTTTAAAGATGGAGAATGAGGATGATATTCATGGTGGAGATGATGATGTTGATGATGATATAGGGGTGCTTTGTTTCGGCAGTAGAAAGAGAAACAATGGAGTTTGTGTTTGTGTATTGATAATGAAAAATAGTATGATAGTTATAGGTTAATTTAGGAAGGTTGATGTGTTACTTGATATGTGCATGTCTTTGCCTTAGCTCAAAAGGGATATAGACTACAAAAGTTGTACCTAGGGTTTTTGGAATGACTCGAATCACACAAAATATGTTAGCCTGTATATTAAAATATGGGGAGAGGTAGTTATCCTTTTATTGTTTATTATAGTTTAAGTATAAATGTGAGTGGAGGTTAGTTGGTTTATTTAGGATAGCGTAAGTTTATAGTAGGTTAAAATAAATGGTAGTGTAGTATTGTTGGAACTAATGTGTAGGTAAAATGAAATGGTGAAAAGTGAAAGTGTTCTTGTGTTTATCGAAACTTGGTAAATTGTTAACTTAACTAGTTAACATTTGATGTTTAAGATCAAATGATGAAGTGATGAATGACACGATTTCCTAATGACTCCAAATAATGCTAAGTACAAATAATAACACATAAAAAAATAACAACCATGATATTCCATAAACATGAGATAACTTCTCAATTTGTTAAATCCACAAGGTTTAAAGCTCAAATTAAATAAATACATGGGAAAATAAAGATGGAAAATTGACGGATGTCACAAAGTCTGCCATGATTTGTCCTTTTACCGCATTGCGATGTCTGTAGGTAATATTGTGTTCCCCCAGTAGAACACTCCATTTTTGGAACCTGCCTGCGACATCTGGTTTCAAGATCACCTGCTTTATGGGTTGATCCGTTATCACCACTATCGGGTGTGCTTGGAAATATATACGCAACCTTTTTGCTGCGAACACTAGTGCGAGCACTAATTTCTCCATCAGGGTGTAATTTAGCTTCGAGTTCTGTAACGCTCTACTTATAAAGTACACTGGTGTTTGCACATTGTCCCTGTCTGTCATTAGCACCACGCTGATCGCTCCATGCGTTGCGGATTAATATATTATCAGTTCTTCCTTAGGTCGTGGTGCGACTAACATGGGGAGCGAAGCTAAATGCGCCTTTAGTTCCTCGAAGGCCTTTTTTGCTTCCTTCGTCCAATTGAAGTTTCCTTTCTTAATGCACTTTTTAAGTGTTTGAAATAAGGGGAGTGACTTCTCTGCTGACTTGGACAGGAACATGTTCAATCCTACAAGCTTCCCATTTAGCGATTGCACTTCCTTTTTCGTATTTGGGCTCTGGCGTTGAATAACCGCGTCTGTTTTCTCCGTACAGGGTTTAATTCCATTGGGGTCAATCATGTATCGTAGGAACATGCCTTTTGTCGCCCCAAAAGTGCACTTTTTTATTTAACTTCATGTTTATCCTTCTGAGGGTGGAGAACGTCTCTTCAATGTCCCGAATAAGCTCGCTCTCCGTATGACTTTTTATTACCAATTCATCGACATACACCTCCAAATTTCGCCCTATTTGGATTTCAAATGCCTTATCGACCAGTCGTTGGTACGTGGCCCCTGTGTTCTTTAGTCCAAACGGCATTTTTGTGTAACAGTACACACCGTGGCTGGTATGGAATGCTGTCTTTTCCTCATCTTCTTCTTCCATTTGTATCTGATGGTAGCCCTTGTATGCGTCCAGGAAGCATTTGAAGGGGTATTCACACAATGACTCCACCTTCCAATATATTTTCGGGAGTGGGTAGAAATCTTGGGGACAAGCTTTATTGAGGTCTGTGAAATCGACGCACATGCGCCAGCTGCCATCATGTTTCTTTACCATTACCGGATTAGCGAGCCAATCGTGATAGTAAACTTCCCTCATGATTCCCGCGTCCACCAGCTTTTTTACCTCGTCCAGTATTACTTTGTTGCGGTCTGGGGCTTGTCCTCTTTTCTTTTGCCTAACTGGGGGGTATCCTTCGCGGATCTGAAGCTTGTGCTCAGCTATCGACCTTGGTACCCCCATCATATCTTTGGGTTCCCATGCGAAGACGTCCAGATTATCCTTCAAAAGGTGACACATGTCTGTCTTTCCTTTGTTAGATAATGTCCCTCCGATCGTTATCTCTTGATCCGGGTATTGCGGATTGTATTGCTACCTTCAAGTTTGGTGGTGAGTCCACCTTTGGTTCCATGGTGACCCTAGGCGGTTCTGCGATCGAGTTGCATTCTGGGGGTGTAAATGCCGTGTTGAATATCGTTACGACCCCTCCATCGACTGGGAACTTCATCATATCATGAGCCGTAGAAGGTACCGCTCGCATTGCTAGTATAGCTGGTCTCCCTATGATCCCGTTATACTGTGATGGCGACCGTATGATAAAAAAATTCATTGGGACTTCCACCGAGTGCTCATCATCTCCCACTCTTACTGCTAACTCTAGTTGGCCCAAGGGCCATACCGCTTCTCCGCTGAATCCGATGAGCGGGGAAGTCGCAGGCATCATTTGGCTCTTTATTTTTGCGCTAAGCTTTAGAAAGCAGTGTTCTTACATTATTTCTGTCGATGAACCTCTATCCACATACATACGGTGTATGCTGTGCTGACCAATGCTTATTTCTATAACTAGCGGGCCGTCTGCGACGTTCCTTGCATTAAGTGGGGGGAAAAAATTTTCTTTCCCCTTCGAGAACTTCTGGCTCACCCTCTACCTTGTCCTTCGTTTCCATGATTCCACCATGTAAATGTTCGTGCTGGCGGTTGATTGTCTATCATCCTTCGTGTCTTCCTTGACAAGGTATTTCAGCTCGCCTTTCTTTACTCTATTCTTGACATATTTCTACAGCTGAATACATTCATTCGTAGCGTACCCTCTCTCATTATGGTATTAACAGTATCTAATACTGGCGCGCTTTTAGACCGGGATAGTCATTGGCATTGGCCTTGTAAAACTCGCACCTTTCATCACTAGGATTTCTCTTAGGGTCAACTTAAGGGGGGGTAAACCTTGAGTTATCAGCTCGTCGCTGCCTTCTCCTTCCTACGTAATCAAGGCTTGGAAATTTTCCTTGATTGTTATGTCCTTCGATGGGCATGCGAATAGATTTGTGATCATAAGTGCCTCGTGTTATTTCCGAAGCAGCCGATTCTCCTTGTATGAGAGACCTTACCCGCCTTAGCACTCTATCGAAGGTTTCGGCGTTCTTTTGTTAAGCTTATTTATTAAGTCGCTATTCCGTATCCCCGCCATGAAGCAGGATACTTTCAAAATTTCTGGGGAATCCTTTACTTGAAGACACTCGCTTTTGAAGCGTTCAATAAAGTCTTACAAGTATTCGCCTTGGCGCTGCTTTACCCTGGCAAGCGATACAGCACTCCTATCGTGCCTTTTTTTGTTGCACATAGGTTCTTTTGAACGCTTTTCACAGCACTTCGTACCCGTTGACTGTTCGCGGCGGAAGTCTATCAAACCACGTCCGCGCGTTACCTATGAGTGTGGAGTTAAACATATTACACCATACGGGCTCTAGCCATTGTTCGATGCCTGCCTGAGATTCGAAGACTTTCAAGTGGTCTTCTGGATCCGTCTTACCATCATAAGTTTTTACGTTCAATGGCATGGGGCACTTTCTGGTGTCTCCATAATGTTGTATGCGCCTCGTAAAGGCGTTTTTCCGGGTTCTCCTCCACGGTTGTGAGAAGATTTGGTCATCCGAGGAATAACTTGCACGCATACATTTTCTGGACGGACTATCACTTGATCCTGACAGATCGCCCCCTGAGGATGAGGCATGCTTAGCGCGCTTTGATTCCTCTACCATCTTTTCATATTTTTCTACCAAAGGGATGAGTGCTTGTAAGTTATGAGCTACATTATCCTCCATCATGCGTGCCTTTGTAGCTACGACTTCCCTTCTCTCCTCTTGGGCTTCTTTCTTTTTTGTTTATTGGGAGGAAGCTGAGTCGACTCCCATTCGGTATCTTGTTCCCCGGCTGCGAGTAGGGGAGTTGAGAACAGTCCTCCCGTTCTTACGGCTGGGGGATTGTTCATGTCCCGAGTGTTTGCCTCGCTGGCAGATCCAGGGGTAACATTTACTGATGTGATACGGCCATCCACCGTCGAGGATCCTTGACGGCCTTCATTCTTGCCGCTTTTCGTCATTTGTTAGAGCTTAGTAAGGGTCCCACGGATGGCACCAACTTGTTGATGTAAAAGTTGGGCTAGACCGAGCTTAACCCAAATTAGGCTTAATTTGGGGTCTTGTGGACTCCGGCTCTCGCACCAAGTGAAACTTGCTTTAGGACCCTGCGCACTAAACAAACACCGTTAGGCTTACCGTGGGTTTGTTACCCACGATTATACTCCGGCGTGAGAGTAAGTAATCGGTTTGAGTATATTAGTGTTTAGGGTATTGTGTATATATCGTACCTTTGTGGAACCAAAGGGGTTCCCTTTATACTCGAGAGATTCCAGGTTGGGCTCCCCGTTCTTGCGTCCTAAGGAAGAGATAATGACTTGAAATAGCTTGATCTTCATTATCCAACCAAGGCAAGTGTATATCCCTTTCCCTTAGGCGAATATAACTATAATATAAGTTATATTCGATCTGATCCTGTCGCACTGCGACGAGGACCTGGCTAAGTAATCAACCTCTTGTGCGACAGCGGCTTACCAGGCTTCATGGGCTATGTGCGCACATCGCACAAGTATCCAATCCATTCCTGATTGATGCGGGTAGTACCCGTGAGTCGGACTATTCAGCCCGACTGGGACTATACGTCATCAGGGACCATTCCGAGCGGGAAGCCACTTGGGAAACGGAGGAGTCTATCCGGACTTCTTACCCTCATTTTTCGCTACGATTCGGGTATGTCCTTTTCAGCTTATCGTATCTCTAATTCGAGGATGAATTATTCTTTTAGAGGGGAAGAGTTATTAACCCGCTTTAATATACCTTAAAACATTAAATGTATGAAAACACGGACAAATTAAAACTTTGCGATTAATTAATATACAACACGTATCATGAGCATTTAATTTAATAATTATGTATTTTAATTAGCTACGACAAGTATTACGTATGTTAATATTATTATTAGTTCATGATAAGCATTTACGTATAATACTTAAGAGCGTAACAAGAATCAAAACACGACACTAAAATTAATTAAGCACGAAAAAACAAAACGAGGATACATAAAGCGGTGTGTGTTTGGTCGGCAAAAAGAAAGGAAAAAAGGGCCTTGGCCCGGCTTATTAACTATCCTAATCATTAAACAAATAAAACTCTCCATGAGTTTTCATAAAACACTTTACAGAAAATAATTAAAACCCTAAAACCTCCTTTTGTCTTCTTATTTGGCCGCGGCATACAAAACACACAAGGAGGTGATTTTTGCTTTTTGATCTTTGAATAATTACGGGTATTTATCATAGTTCTTAATCCTTATTCATCACGCATTCGGTATACATTAACCTTTAATCTTTTAATTATTTATGTTTAATTGTTCATGATCATTAAAAACCAATCATTAAAAACATATAATTAAAAATATTAAACATGGGATCGGGATTAAGTTTGGTTTGTTGGTGTTCGCACGCAAACTGAGAGTATCACGACTCTCGGTGGTGATTTCCACCAAGCGGCTGAACCCCATATGGGGTCGGTGTCTGGTTTGTGTGGTCAGCCGCAAGCACCAACACCCCTTCGGGGGGTGTTGGTTGAGATCAGTGGCAACCGGGTGGGAACGCAGGACACGGCAGGGGGAACCCCGACTGAAGTCGGGGGTGTTTTGTGCCAGCGATGGCACCGGCATTGCAGCTGGTGGCTGCTGGTGGTCGGGGCAACAAGCCACAACCGTATGGCTGTGGAGTTGTTATGGTTTTCGAGTCAAGCCCGAGACATCCAAAGTCTGGGTGGGTCCTTGTTTGGGCTCGGATAGAACCGAACACACCAAAGGGTGTTTGGCTAAACTTTTTGCTAAATAAAAATTATGTTATGTTTATTAACTAATTGTATTATTTAATACATGGTTTAGTTAAAATTAATTAATAACAAGACACAGGATATAATTATTAATATAATTATCATGGTAATTAAACATGGTCATTTTATAAACTTTAGGTTATAATAATTATCAGTCTAATTATTCATGTCACACTTAATTAATTAGGAAACTTGGCTTGATTAATTCATGTCATTTTAACCAAGGTTTAATTAAATTAATAACATATTTTAATTTAATTATACATTAATCATTTAAGGTAAAGTTTAATTAAAAAATCATGTAATGTTATAATTAATAATTAATTATAATATCATGTATTATATTATTAATTAATAATCATATGTTAAGACTAAAGCATAATTATTAATAAACTTTACTATATTATTATATTTAATAATCATGACTTATAATATATGCTTATTAAAATATAGCTTATATCATTTACTTATTTAATAAGCATATTACTATTTATGGAAACATGCTAAATATGGAAACTTTCGATTTTTGGAAACTTACTAATTTTAGAAACTTACTAATTTTATAAACTTTCTGTTTTTGGAAACTTTCTATTTATGAAAACTTGCTATTTTTGGAAAGTTACTATATATGGAAACCTGCTATTTTTGGAAAGTTACTCATTATGATACAACAAGTAATATAACACATAAAACATGAAATACACTAATCAAGAACACATGAAATACTAAGAAACACATGATTAAACATGAAATAGTAAAACAAGGCAAGAACAAGTAAAACAAGTTAAGAACACGTCAAGTAAACTAATAATGAGTAAGTTTAAGTTAAACAGACAACTCATTCTTGTCCCTTTTATTATGTAGCTATCATGAAGTCGGAGTAATTCATCCGCTTTCGTTTTCATCCTTATTACTGGACACAAGGTACGGATATTCCGTCCTTCGGTAAGGACACTCCCTTCCTATATTTAGGATTCCCCGTTTGCAGCCATCTGTTTTCCCTAGTAGTTTATATTAAACTTATCACTAATTAATATGATTAATATTTTAGATTGCTTTAGCTATATACATGCATGCCAATTTCACCTAGTTATGGAGGTACTGTAACACCCCGTTTAGATAAATGGACCGTTACGTAGTAATTATGGCGTGTCATCAAAGCATGAAAGGTAAATGTCTAAAACATTAAATGACCATAAATGAAACCGGAAACAAACATTGGTTCCAAACATAAGCTCCACACACAAATGCATAAGTATAGAATGTATGAAAGGACTAAACAATGTCCAGCAAAGCAAAAGTATGTAAATGCATTAAAGAAAGGAAGACAAGGGAGCCTCCATCCAAATGCACGTACTCTTGGAGATCCTAGCTTTGCCATTTACTACCTGCCGTATTGGGACATATAAAGAGATATGGCTGAGCAATACGCTTAGTGTGCGGATATATGACAATGAAATGTAAAGCATAAACATAAGCAAGAAATGAAATGAAATGAAGTAGAGCGAAATAAGTGTATGTTCTGGAAAACCTGGTGTAAGTTTATAAAACTGGTTTTATATTCTGAAAATACTTATGTGTTAGCCCTATTTTTTATATAGTCGGGCAAGAATGTAATAGGTCATCTTAGTCGTTAAAGGTCTTGTATTGTAATAGGTTAGTCGGATTAACCAGGCTTGGACTTTAAGCTAATATTGTACAAGTTAGGGGCTCTAAGCTCAAAGACAAGCCAAGCTCAGCCCAAGAAACAAGCCCATGAGCCCACCAAGCTCATGGGTATATAAACCCTCTTCCATGTGTGGAAGAGGGTGTTGGTCATTGTAACTTTCTCTCTCTGGTTTACATTAACCTTCCACCATCTCTATACTTTCTCTCACTACTTTCTCTCTCTAACTTCTGTCTATTTTCTTACTTGGTATTGTGTTATGGATTGATTGGGATTAACATTTGGTATCAGAGCAAAGATTCACTTATAATGTCAAAACGGCTAGTACTCGGAGCAAAGAATGTTAAGTGATTACGAAGTGGCTTTGGTATTTGTTATTTGAAGTTGAAGTGGAATTTCACGAAGGCGTCTACTTATTTCATCATTGAGCCTTCTCACCCCCTTTTAACCCTTTTTCTAAACCCAGTCTATCGATTGATGATTCGCTTGAGCGTCTATGATTGAGACTTGAATTATCTAGTTTCCAATGTCAAGGGTAGATGGTCGACGACATGGACAACTATCACATAAAGGAGTTACGTTGTAGTGCTCAGTGTCACACTCACCTGTAGTTGTGGGTATTTCAAGAGGTGTTTTATATCTTATACTTATCTCTTCATTTGTGTATAAGGTACTAAGAGACGTTTCTCTACACCGTACGTTAATCAACAAAAGTGCAAGCTTAAGTAACAAATTTGTGGAATTGTATTTCAATTTCAAGTTTTGAATATCACGTTTACTTTACCAGTGGTCACTATAGATAGCCAAAAGAATACGAGGTTGGTAAGTTTAGCCAGAGAGTAAGTGTGTAGAGATGTGATCAGCAAACAATTCTCACGAGCAACTTGAGCTACAGAATGTCAACAAAGATACTTCATTTTCTAAGTAAATCTTTCATAGTTTCTTGATCCTTCTCAACTATGAAGATTTCTGCTTTAGACATGAACATCTCTCGATTCTGATTGTACACGTCAGATGATGCTTCCGAGTGCTCTTAACCACCATACTTTTGACAAGAACATCTCACGATTCTGAGCGTACACGTTAGATGATGCTTCCGAGTGCTCTTAGCCATCATACTTTTGATAAGAACATCTCTCGATTTTGACCGTACACGTCAGATGATGCTTCCAAGAGTTCGTAACCATCATGGGGGAAAACGTGTACTTTGGAGTACTTAGTTCAACTTCCAGGGGAAAGTATTCTACAAGCATGAGAAGATTTGTTGCCGATTTCTTTCATGTTCCCCCAAACGCATAATCATGAATACCAAAAATGTCAAGGTAGCACGTACTACTTGGTGTGGTTTGCTTCTTCTTTTTCAAAATTCCGATGTGCACTTTAAATTTCAAAGATAGAAGATTGGTCAAGCTACATATTTTGCTCAAGACATAGATATTGGTTTGGGGGGAAGCTGATTCAGAAGCTTCGTCAAAAAGAAGTCTATGAAGAAAGCTTTTCCAGACATGGAGTATGAATTGGGGGGAAGTTAATCCAGTTTATACATGATACAATGGTTCCTCAACAAGCAAAGACAAAGAGGATTCAAACTGGGGTACACGTTTCCTTGAAGACTTGAAGACAACGACGTCATCCTCAGCATTGGAAGCACCTTGAAACTGTCATATTATTGTTGTATTTGTACTTGTTGGGAACATTGTAAGTAATTCCGTATGTCTCCACATTTGGGGAAGATTGTTAGCCCTAAAATGTGAGCGACTAACGGAATTAAAATAGTTTACATAGCCGGGACTTGCAGTGACTAATATTGTCACATGTAAGTTAGTTCAAGTCACGAGCTATATATACCCCTCCATACTTCCATGGACGGGTGAGGATTGTCATTTTCTTGTTTCCCTTTCTCTCACTAGAAATACACATAGTTTCTAGTATCTATCTCTTTCTCTCACTACTCTCGCTAACAATGGCTAAACACCTATTCAATCCTCCCCGACCTCCGGATCAAAACCCGGGTTTATGGTGAATCTAATGTTAACAAATTATAAACCCTAATTAATCTAATCTTGATTATATCATTAAAATTCAAATTTTAATTTAGACCTAACCCTAGATCCATCATGTATTGATTACAAAGGCATTAAAACAGTTTAATTGAACATGGTATTGAAGGCTTTACCTTAAAAATAATAGAAGTCAAGATTTTTATGAAGAACTCTAAAAATATTTATGTGGCCATCGGTTTTTAACCTCCAGGGGAAAAGAATTATGTTTTTGATTTAGTAGAAAACCTTATATAGTGTACATAAGAGTCCTAATCAAATATAAAGCCCATTTTCCATTTTTTTTTCTTCTTTCTCTTTTGTTTCGTCGACCAAACCGACCCACCTCTTTTTATTTTTATTTTTGTTTTTATTACTTATTAGTATGTGACACCCCGGGTTGGGTCAATTGCAGCGGAAATAAAGTTTGGAATGTCACAGGGGTGGATCGATAGCAAATAGCACATAGAGTATAGGATAAAATATTATCCATCATATAAATTACATGAACAGTGTAAAAATTAATAAAAATTGTTTAAACATGACAAAAGTAAATTGTTCATTTACCCCAGTAGAAACCCCTGATGAGTCCTACAATGCAGACTACTATGATGCTTGAGTCCATGCACACACCACTTATTAACTTCATTTTTCTAAGAAAAACATGCTTTGAGGGTCAACATAAAGTTGGTGAATTTACAGGTTTAATAAAATAAGTTTGGACATAAATGATCATGATAGTAGTAATGCACATAGCATCCATACTAAAAAGGTAATTACATTCCCTATTGCTCAATACTGAAGCTTAACTCTCCATAGTTCTCAACAGATGAGAACCCGGGGACTTACAAAAAGGCGCCAAACCTAGTTCCAACATGGTATACATATGTTGTCCCGGCCAAGGCACAGTGAGCGCTACTCACCCAGATGGGGATCGTCAATCCCAAATAGATCTATTTATAACATTCGGCCAATTGCAATAATTTAACAATTTTTACAATCGGCAATAGTAATCAAAGTTTATACAATACAGTTTATGTCCAATAAAATAAGTTGCATGTTTTCTCCCCCGTAGAGGAAAATGTTTATCAATAATTTGTATGGGGCTGTAAACTCACCTTGGAGTTTGTAAAGGCTGTGCAATTAAAAAGGAAATCCAAGTAATTCTCACGTCACGGTCTACTGCCTAAATAAAGAGTACAGTCTTAATAAATAATACAAGAAAAAGTATGTGTATACTTATACAGTTTTTAATCAGTTTATTAATGATACAGTATTTATTTAAATGACTGTACTATAAGTATTAATAATATTCATTTGAACTTGTAATTAAGTTTCTCGTTTAAGTAAAATAAAATGTTTTACTTATAATTTTTGTATACGTACTTGCATTCGATTTATTTAACATTTATATAAATTCATTTCAGAAAAGTATATAAGTACATGTACTTAATTTACACATATACATGTAGTTTATACAATTTATCTTATAAAGTAAAATATAAATATTTTATTTTGTAAACTAAAATATAAATATTTTATTTAACTTTAAAGTTCCCAAAATTTTCCAACATTTATAAAATAATTTATAGTTACAAGTTTTAGAATTTACAATTTAAGTCCTTACAGTTTAGGATGTATTTAAGTTTTACTAAATTCAAATAGAATTAGGGTTTAGGGCTAGTTTAAGTTTCAGAATATTGCAAAACTAGTCCCTCCATATTTTAAGTAATGTAAAACATTCAGATTTTACATTTTTAGTACCTAGGGCTTGTTATACTTTTGGTTTATGGCAGAATTAGTCCCTCTAGTTATAATTAAGTTTTATAACTTTCATAAAATGACAAAAACAGTCCCTAGGGTTTCTATATGTTTCGGATTATTACACAAATGGTCCTTAGGTTTATAAAATGACAAAACAACTTTTAGAGACTTTCAAAAATGGTCCCTAGGGTTTAATATGTGACGGATGGCTTTTATTAAACCCTAGTCTTTTGGAAAATTACAATTTTAGTCCTTGTGTTTAATAGTTTATCCAAACAAGTTTTGAGTGTCACGGTTTTAGTCCCTAAGTTTCATAAATTGTCATTTTTAGACCAAAAGTTTTTATAAGTTATTTTGTTATAAAAACTTCATTTAAATATTTAAAATATTAAATGGGCTCATTAAATGGACCAGAAGAACTAATGGGAATCTACTAGGCCTAAACACATTTTTAAGTCCACTAATTAGTTAAATGGGCTTTTATAACATTGATTGGGCTTAAGCACATTTTTAAGTCCACTAATTAGTTAAATGGGCTTTTAAAACATTGATTGGGCTTAAAAAACATTTTCAAGTCCACTAATTAGTTAAATGTGCTTTTAAAACATTGATTGGGCTTAAACACATTTTTAAGTCCACTAATTAGTTAAATGGGCTTTTAAAACATTGATTGGGCTTATACACATTTTTAAGTCCACTAATTAGTTAAATGGGCTTTTAAAACATTGATTGGGCTTAAACACATTTTTAAGTCCAATAATATACTAAGATTAGTTAAATGGGCTTAATGGGCCATTAGGTCTTGGGCTAGTGTTGCATGGGCTTGATTAGTCCATTAATATTTCTTTTTTATTTATGTAGGTAATAATCTAGGTTTTCTTATAAGCTTATCATTAGCTTATCAAAATTAAGTTATGAACCCTAATTTAAAAGGGTAAAACCCACGGTTTGTTTTATTTGATGTATCAAATGAGATCCAGATTTGTTCCAAGGTTGCATGTAGGTTATAAACCCTAATATGAGCTTATGACTCACAGCTATATTAATTTATAGCTTATTAAGATAAGTCTAAACTTGTTATATGGTTGCATGTAATTATAAGAGTCCCAATATGAGATCTAAGCCATGTACAAGCCTAGAAGTCAATCATAAGTCCATATACATACATATATAGCCCACAACTATACATTATATCTTGGTATTTCCAAGATGAGATTTAAGCTAGTTTTGTGTTTATAATTATTTATAAAGTCCTAATAATTTAATGTGTATACTTTTGCATGTTTACCATTTAACACAAGTTCATTATGAACTTATGTATTCTATGGCTATACATAATTTCCCATGTGTTCTTATTATAAGATCTATACTTTAACATGATTATTAAGTTAGGTTAAGGTCTTTACCCAAGATCTAGGTCTAACATAAACATGCATGTTCATTTGAAATCAATCCAAGGATATTCATAGCCCACGACTATATTTTTATACCCAAGATGTTTTGGTGATTTTTAGTAGTTCATTATGTATAGTTAAACACATATTTCATTATTTAAAACTTGTTACATAAATCATTGATGTTCATATAAATAAACTGTGACCTTTGGGGTCATGGTTTTCATGGTTTTTTACTTACACAAGTCTACTTATGAGATTTGTGATTATTAGTTAACTACAATCCGAAAAGTAAAGTTTATAACCCACGACTACATTTAAATCCATAAAATGGTTTATATGATTTTATCAAGTAAAAGAAAAATATATAGATAATCATAGGTTTCTTATCAAGAGCTCTTTTAAGCACGAACCATGGTATTCCAAAAATATGTCGTAACCTATAAGGTCATGGTTTTATCAAATCTTGATTTTTAACAAGTTTATTTCATGTGTTCATTAGGTGCATGATCTTGCATGCAAGTAAAAATGAAGAAAACATTATGAGTAATACCTTCTTGTTATTATTACCAAGGAAGATCTAAGGAACAAAGGAGATTAGTAAACTAATCTTGATGAAGATGAAACCCTAATAATAATCCAAGCCGTGACCTTAGTAGATTCGGCTAGGGCTTATGTGGGTTGATATGAGAATCAAGTTGGTAGAGATTGTAAAACCCGCATGCTTTTACCATGCATAGTACCTTAAGTTCGTACGTACTAGTTAAAAACTTTCCTAATATAACATGATTACGATTACGTATTAGGAGTTTATGTATTACGTACGTGTTAGAACACGATAAGTATTTTATATGAACGATCACGTAATAATTATTTAGCAATAATTAATCACGAACATACGATCACGAATCACGAGCGTAATTCAAACACGAGATATTATTAATTACATATATATATTCAATACGAGCGTAATTAAATATATAGGTGTAGGATATTTACGTAACGAGAACTTTTAAAACACGAACTAAATTAAACATAAACGTGTACGAAATTACAAGACACGAAACGAGGTACGGGACCCCCAACAAGGGAGACCCTACCCGCGGCCAATATAGGGACAATGGGCCAAGCCCATTGTCAATTTACTAAAAGGAAGGGATTAGTAATTTCACTACTCAATTTTATTTTTACAGAAGAATTTCAAGAAAACCTAAAATCCTTTCCTCCTTCTCCTTGTGTGCCGCCACCTACAAACCACCATAAAGGGGTGATTTTGATTTTGGATCTTGTTGATTTAGTATTTGTTCGTGTTTGTTCTTCACCCTTTTGATCCACGAATACGGTAAAACCTTTTTACTTGTTTTCTTTTTAATTAATCTTTTATTAATTAAGAACACGTGATGTTTTTCATAAAAACACATTAATTAAACCTAGATCTAACATGTTATGGTCATTAATTAATCAATGGGATCGATCTAAGGGGTGTTTGTTTTGGGCCGTAGGAACAACCGACCCCAAGGGGGTTCGGTTTGTTTTTAGCCGACCACCACCAAGATCTTTTTGGTCTTGGTTGGTGCGTGTGGGTCCCACGGCATCAAGTGGGTACCCCGATTTAGTTCGGGGTACGGTGTTTGTTCATATCTGGTGCATGTTTTTAAGCTTAGATCCGGATCATGATTATGTTAGTTGTTTATGTTATAAACTTATGTTAAGAATTAAATTAATAAAGATGTAATTAATTTAATAACATGACTTAGGTTAACTAATTATTAATAAACATGAATTATCTTAACCTAAGTATTTTTATTATTAAGCCTTATAATTAATTAATTATTTTAAAACCATGGATATAACTAATTAATTAAACATGACTTAGGTTATATTATTAGTATTTAATAATACTTATTTTAACCTAAGTATTTAATATATTTAATTAAAACATGTCATACTTTAATTAAATATTATAACCTATAGTTTAATTAAATTACATGAAATATTATTAAACTATATAATATATCATATGACTTAGAAAATAATCATGAAAATACTTAGGCTTATTTACTTAGCTTATTTAACCAGCTTATTTCTAATTATGGAAACTTTCTATTTTTAGAAACTTAATTAAATAAGGCAGCTATTTTATTTATGGAAACCAGCTATTTTTAGAAACTTATTTATTTAAGGCAGCTAATCTATTTATGGAAACTTATTTAATTAAGGCAGCTAATCTATTTATGGAAACTTTCTATTTTTTGGAAACTTATCTATTTTAAGCAGTAAATCTATTTTTGGGAACTTTCTATTTTTGGAAACATTCTATTTTTGGAAACTTTCTATTTTTGGAAACTTTCTATTTTTGGTAACTTTCTATTTTTGGAAACTTTCTATTTTTGGAAACTTTCTATTTAAGGAAACCTGCTATGTTTGGAAAGTTACTTATTATTACATAGTAAGTATAATAACACATGAAATATCAAAAATACTTAATCAGAATGAACAGAATATAGGATTTAACACAGTTTAAGGCTTAAAACAGTGTAAACAGTAAGAACACATAAAATAAGCTAAGACATGATATGAAATCAGCTATGTATATAATAAGCAGATACTTATTTCATGTACGTATTTATGTAGCACTAGTATTTCGGAAGTAGGATTCTCGCAGTTCATCGTTCTCGTTCACTGGACATAAGGTACGGATTCTCTTCCTT
>JANFOE010001466.1:5000-76961 GCA_025667525.1 Glebionis coronaria | reverse complement strand
TATATATATATATATATATATATATATATATATATATATATATATATATATATATATATATATATATATATATATATATATATATATATATATATATATATATATATATATATATATATATATATATATATATATATATATATATATATATATATATATATATATATATATATATATACATACTAGTGACAAAACCCGTCCGATGGACGGGTATGACTTTTAATTGTCAATTAATTTTTTTTATACGGTAAGTATTTGTGTGTAATCTTTTTTAACTATTTGTCTTTTAATGCTTATTGGTTGGGATGACTTGTATTTGCTTTTTAAGTTTTTTATTTACGAAATTAATTATTTATAAGTTCTGTATTTGTGTAAATGTTTGTTTGTACTATTTTTGAAGAATAGCGTAAGTTACACAATGCTTTCTTTAGTATAATTGTTTTTCGTTTAACTTTTTTTTATTTGGTAACTATTTGTTTTAATTTTTTTTTGAATATAGTTATCTTTTAATGCACTCTTAGTCAGGATGACTTATATTTGTTATTTATGTTTTTTATTTACGAAATTAATTATTTCTAAGTTTTTTATTTGTGTGAATATTTGTTTGTATTTTTTTAAACATAGTGTTGCTTATTGAGAGGGTGCTTGGTGAGGGGTTTTAAGAGGTTAAAGAATGATAATGTTAATCAAAAGATTTTACAAAACTAAATTTAACGTCTTTTTTTTGGTAAAAACCGAAAAGAACTTGCAATGTACGTATCTTCAACTTGGACTAAATTATGTGTGTCCTTAGCACGTGTAAGAAATTGAGCTTTAATAACACTTTATGTATGTCCTTCGATGTTTCAAAATAAACTATAAGACGTGGCTAAAAACAAAAATGCTAAAATTGGTGTGCAGTTATTGTTAACGAATTGGCTTTTAATGCTTATAACATCCAATTTTTTTTATTAAGAAGATAGATGAATGCCAAACTCTAATAAAAATGTGTTTCTGAATCTAAACTATCCGCACCTGTTTCAAAACTTTATTAAAAATGTGTTTCTGAATCCAAACTATCCGCACCTGTTTCAAAACTTTATTAAATTTTACGTTTGTTAAGTTAGTTGAACAGGTACATCAAAACGTAACTGTTTATTGTGAGGATCAGCATAATACAATCCATAACGTACACAACATTGCATTTTTTCCATTCCATTCGAATGTCAGATACAAATATCCTAAATTCCACACGTTGACCTACAAAAAAAGTCCCTTTCTTCAAGTCTTTAGATTAGTCTGAGGAATACTATTCCAAAAAGATTGCCACCATTAGAAGGAAAAACGGTCACGCATATATTATGGTCCTCAACGATTAGGATAAACTACACATACTTTGGAAAGTTTAGAACTGTTTAAATTAGGATTATAAAAAGGTGACTAATCTGATGTTATACCATATATCACTACCTTTCAGAGACAATATATAATCATGTCACTATAGATGTGGAAAGTTTCACAAGTGAAGTGTTAGGCTTTGATTTGATGATAAGCAGGAATTATCGTCTTACTGATTGCATGTGCCATATCCTCTAAATTGAAGAATGTTTGAGTACTGTTCAGTACTCTGATTAATCCTCATTTCCGAAAGATTTATCGTAAAAGTCTCTCGCATGCGTCTGGTATGGTTACAGTTAAAGATCTGCTGCTTATGGTAAAAAATTGTAGTTATTTGATTCATTTCATATCCCAGATGCTTGAATGGTAAGACATTGCATCTACTATTAAACTAACGTTAATAAAGTACATCTGGTCCTATACTTACTCTAAGAGTTTTTACTGAGACCAATGAGCCAACTAATTTATGTATCCAGCCCACATGATATAAGGAACATTTGTCAAACCGCAGTCAAGTTGGTGCCTGCCTCATCATCTGCAGCGCCCAGTTTGGGCCTGCATTGTGGTTCTCCACATTATCCTTCTAGACGACTGAGATTCTTCGTCTGTCTTTACTGTCCTCTATGGATTCTATTTCCATTAGAGGGCAAAACAGTAGTAATAACCTTTTGTCTATACTTCCTCTTCCTTATAAGAAGTGGGAATGCCACCAGTAGTTGGCAAGGCTGTCCCACAACAGCAGCATCATCCACCTCATATGCGATTCTATGACAGACAGTTCAGTGGTGCTCTCGGATTTCTGTATTTGCCATGAGAAGTGTCGGGTAGAAGTGAAAGAAGAGGCGGATCAGTACCCTGAACGAAAATAAAAACTAACATCCTGAACGAATTTCTAAATATGACATAAAATAGCTCAATTCTAACTAATAATATCTACAAATAGGGAGTAATTAAAAACGGGTCGCTAACCTGGTTTGCCTCTGAATTTTTTAAAGTAGGAAAAACCAAATCAACCTCATTATCTTCAAGCTCTTCAAAATCTTAAACAAATCATCCTTTAGCTCAGCTATCCCCGTGGTCATCTTTAAACTCTTGAATTTCAAAACCAAAACAATGGTGCAACCCTTCTGTTACCCTTCTTACAATTATTAGTAGACATAATGGCCTTACAATTTACCTGCATGCCTTTTATTGGCGCCTAATAACCTTACAATTTAATATCATACTTATTGTGCTTTGTTAGGCTACCATATTAGAGATAAACCAACTTGACCATAATTTGGAATATGGGTTTCAGTTCTTGAGTGCCAAAGGACACGCAACCACTTTCATAAAATTTTCATAATAATTCATCCTCAGGTGATTTATCCTTTAAAAACATGACCATGGTTGACAACTCTACAAGATTTTCATTTTATTATTGGTTTGTTGCATTAATTTTGTAGTTAAATGCAAGAAATAGCCAAATAGGTATGCAGTCAAAAAATTCTATTTAACAAAAGACCTTTAATCGTTCGGAAGGTAAGTGTATTTGAACGTTTTTTGTCGCTGAATTATTGAAACATTGGAGCCATTGGAAAAATAACAATTGCATATTAGTAGTAAACGTTCCCAACCACTATCATCTTCTGCTAATGTTCCTGCAAGATAATGAAATCAGTTAATTATACAATTGTTAAAAATGATCTCTTGGAGAAATACATAATTTTTATTTACCCCGATCTAAAAACTATATTTTCCTTTATCACAATGAAAAACTTGTACACAAATATAAAGATAATTACTCGGTTGTTTTGTGTATGGACAACGTTAAGGGATAAATATACAAATATTTATATAAACAAAAGATAATATTAAGATTACGAACCAAAACTATATCCCAACGTTGGTACAAATATACAAATTCTATTTTTTATCTTTCATAAAAAATAAGTTTACTTTTATAATGAATCAAAGGAAGTTTATGCCTTTAATTTGTAGACCTGTGAAGGGTGTAAATAAATAATATAAGGTTATTTGAGTCCAAATACAAAAATGACCGACAAATATAAAGTTTCATGAATTATACAATATGAAATAGGGCGGAGCTTCGGGCCGAAACCGACCCGATATTAACCGAAACCGAAAATACACAAAAACTTGGACCGAAACCGAAAGTCTCGGTTCAGTACGGTATACTGTCAGGATCACTCGGGTTAGACTCAGGTTCAACCCGAAACCGAGTTTTGCCCAGTAATTTTACCCCAAACACCCAGTTTTGCCCAGGAATTTTACCCCAAACACCCCTTTACAGAAAAGATGGCAGAAAAAAATTGACAATGGGTATACTAAAAACGAATCAGTGGGTTTTAAAAAAATTAACAGTGGGTATGCTATAAACGAATTAACAGTGGGTATACGAAAGTTAAACAATTATGAAAATTGAGAATTAAAAAATGGTTATAAACGAACATTGGGTTTTTCTTTTTTTTTCCTCCCCGTTTAGGACTTTTGAGAGAAGGAAGACATAGATTTGGAAAAAGCGGCTAAAAAAACTTAACATAATTAATGAGTAGGGTTTTCGGGCCAATTCGGGTTTAAGTCAGTTTTCGTACCGACCCGGTCCAAAACCGAAAAAGTAACAATTTGTAGTCCGAAAACCAAACCGAGTTACTCGGTTTCGGGATCGGTTCACTTGGTTTGGTCGGTTTCACTCGGTCCGGTCGGGCCTGCTCAGCGCTAATATGAAACACTTTCAAATGTCGCTAATAACTCACTTTTTTTGAGAACGTATTACAAATAAGCAAATGTAAATTTTGGCATCCAACTCGTAGGCACAAAGTTGATGCAGTACATCTGATCTAATACGATTTTTCATACTAAACAGATTAAAATTGTTCCAAATTGTACATAAATTATAAAGAATGATGAATGAGATCCTATAACTATGTTTTAGACACTTGTAGCAATTTAGTAACAGTAGCTTTTTCATATGGAAAGCCAAGTTAAATATCTAAGGATCTAAAGAATGATGGTAAATTCACATGTAGCACAAAGGGACTAAGTTTAGTATACTTATACTTATATCTGAACATATGGATAATACTTAAATATGAACATATAGAAGATGGAAACCACTACAGGCCAACAAAACTGAAAACTATATCATCTATCAGCAAGATTTGTGAATATAGTATAGCTTTTACTATATCATATAGGATATCAGTCACAGACCCATCTGTAATAAACTTGTTCAATGTAAATTCAATGCATTATAATTCACTCCCATCAATTATGGTTTAAGGTCTTAAGGTCCAGTCTGCAAAAGAACACATACAAACAAAACTTACTACTATTACTTTGCAGCAAGCATGTGCGTGTTGCCTATACTTTGGACCAGCGTACCAGATATGGGTTCTGACTGCCTTAATGGACAGAAAATATTATCACATGTCAATGTTAAAATAGTGGCTTAAGAAACTGGTTTCTAAAAAAAATTAGAACTATAAAGTTATGCTTGACCCGATGAATCGAGTATGATGTCCGTTATCATAACTGAAAGATTCTGACTGTAGTTTTAGGGTACCTTTTTTTTATCTTTCTCGAATTTTGGGTTCTCATGTTCAATCTTATAAAGCTTGACATAATAGTAAAAATCTTTATTAATGTAATCTGACTAAAGCTACATCTACATATGCATATACGAATAATATACCTGTTTACATCTCTTAATATGTTAATAGTTAGATGGCTGACCTGAAGTGCCTGGCTGATTATTTGAACTGCCAACGCCGCTGGCAGGTTCGCACCTGACGTGTAAACCATAGTTACTCGCGTAAAAAGTGTCTACATTATTCATAAAAGTAGGTGCCATGGTACGTTGAACGCCTTGATCACTAAACAAACAAAAACAAACATCAAACTAACATTATTTACCTAAATTTAAACCTGTATATACCACCTCGTGTAAATACTGCTCATACCCAGTCCGTCTGCAAAATCCAATAAAACATCAAAGAAATCCAACCCATCTGCAATATCCAATGAAACATCCGAAAATCTGCATCAAATATCATATATTGGTATTCACATGGTAATTAAAAATGCTTGTAAGTTGTCAGAGTGTATTAACTCCTAACATCAAACGTCCCAAATTAGCAAATATAAAATAGTGTGTGCAAATGACATCCTTCTGATCCATGAAATATGTTTTCTTCCATACGGACTTGTACCTCATCACTTGATCTCAAGCCGTCTTCTTTATAATCTCTAAACTTATTTTGTAAATGACATCATCTGTCCGTTTCTAATTCAGGGGCTGTAGGTGAGCTTATTTTCATGCTCTGGTGTGTGGATGCTGATATATGTAAACAATTAACAATGCATATATGCAATAGAAATTTTGACATGGTGTATTTGGATGAAAAAAAATACTCAGGTGTGTTGGTTATCATAGCGAAGGAGATGCACCTAGCCAGAGATTAGCAAAACCTCTTATATTTAGGACAGAAAGTGACAGTCCAATGGAGAATGGATGTCCAACAAAGCATCCATGCTGATATATAACAGGTGAATCCCTTTTCAACCTATTCATGGGAACAGATCTTCGATGTTATGGTACAGTTTTGCATCTTTTTTACTCATCTACAGATTTCTTGGAACAATGTTGTTGTAGAATCTTATTTCCCAACTGTATTTACATCGTATAGCAGAGCCAGATACACTGAAACATAGTATTTAGTCCATGAAACACCAAACAATAAAATTGGTAAGAAAATGAGGAAAGTCAAGACTTCAAAGTTTAAACCTAGTGCCATGAAACCATATCGCGACTCATATTTTGATGATATAATGATAAAAACCCAAAAACCAAATGTTTTATAAAGTTGCAAGATGTGTATACCTGGTGAGATGAAACCCTATGAATCTATTTGCTTTACTCCTGGTTCAAAATCTTAGCAGGCCCAAAGTCCGACAACCGCGCCACCATATCATTCTCGAGTAAAACATTATTAACTGAGGCATTCCTATGCACAACCGAGCGAACATAATCTTTATGAAAATATGTTAATGTGTGTGCAATACCTTGATCGATACTAACCCGTGTACCCTAATTTACTCTTAAAGTCATGCCTACACCATAAAGTACATTACCCTTCTACAAATAATCAAAAACCTATAATACAACTTTAACTGTATAAAAGTTAGTTAACTGATGCGATAATACAGAATACTGATTTGAAGTCATATCCATATGCAACTACTCCATTACCTCAGGCGACATAGCTCGTGTCTACTCCTCTGTTTCCCGAACCTTTGTGAATCATACTTATGATTCCTGCATATGGGTAAAATGAACCACACATAAAGGTGACTTCCCCTTGACATAGTGCAAACAACATATATCTTTTAGTTAATAGTAAACCAGATCAGAGAGATAAGGCGAAAGTGGAAATAAAAAAAAGAAAACCTTGCATCGTTTCCAACTGCCGAAGAAGCGTTCGTAGCCACCGATTTTTATCTCAAATAAGGATGCGGGCGGAGTTGCACCCATACCGCCGCATTCGATCTTCCCACTGCAACCTGCACTTTGGCGTGGAGCCCGTTATAGCTCATACTCTCTTAGGCCTTTCTGGAGTCGTGGGTATCTGCGCTCATAAAGAACATACTTTATAATAAGAAAACAATCATTGTTGATGGAAAAAAATCTAAGATTGAGTTATCCAATTTACTTTGATTACGAAGGCTTAATAGAAAAGACATACCTGGTTGATAGGAATGATATTAAAATTGAGTTTAGGGATTAATTTTTTTTCATGTTCATGGTTGACGTAGAAAAACTGCTACGAGGATTATAATACGAATGATATTAGGGTTTATAGTCAGTCAGGGTTGTTGTTAGGAATGATATAAGAGGTTTATGTTTTAATTATTGTACGAATCATATTAGATTTTTTATAGGAAAGATATGTTTTACACTTTTACCTTTAATATTTTTGTGTTTATTAATTTGATTTTGTAGTCGGATATCAAAATAATAGTCTGGTCCAATGGTTGAGTCTCTTTATATTGTATTGTAAGACCCAAGATCAATTCTTGCCAGTGACAAATTTTTGCAAAATTCGGAATTTACATATAATATATTGAATTATAAAATTCAAGCAAAATTCGTAATTTACATATAATATATTGAATTATAAAATTCAAAAATTCTAAAAATAAAAAATGATGACATGGATTTAATGATTGCTTATGTGGCATTTCCCTCATGTTATAAGCATGCTTTTAATCCACCTCAGCAATATTGTGACGTCATCACTTAAATCCAAGAAAATTTGATTTTTTGTAAAAAATCTGTCTATTGTGAGATTCGAACTCAGGACATTGTGCCCAACATGCAATATGCTCAACCACCGGAGCAAGCCGGTGATTTTGAGATAGTATTCAAAATCAAATTCAAAAACCCTCGAAATCAGTCACTACATCAAATACCTCTAATATACACAGTTTCAATCAATCAATCAATAGTCACAGCAAAAGAAAAACCAATAGAGAAAAGACGAAACCCTAATAACATTCATCCACACATATGAATTGATTCATAAATTGTTTGATCAATCGTACAATTAACCCTGATATCATGTTTTCAGGTGTATTACAAAGAACTCACATATCTAAATTGCATATTCAATACCTCAATTTCATCATAACCTAAACCATAGATAGTCCAATCATTTGAATCATGAAGAAAAAATTGATGACGGTTTCAGAAGCGAAAATAATCACAACGTTAAAGGTATTTTTTTATTGATAGGTATTGGTGATGTTGTAGAATAACAAGCGCTAGAAATCGGTTCATGAAAGTCTTCGTATGTTATTTGGCAGACATGATCTTTCCATTTTCCTTAAAAGCTTTGCAATTAGAAGGGAAAAGGGATTTTAGAATAAGCATTAGATTAAAAAGTAAGGTTTATGATACTGTGTAAGTCAAGAATGAATTTGAAATTGATTAAAAGTAAGGTATATTATTTTCGATATATTGGTAGTGTACTCCTAAATTTTGAACCTAATGTGAATTTTTTCGTTGATTATCGATCCAGACAATGGCTGAAAATATAAAGTGCCTGGAACTTATAACCAATCTAAAGGCAAAGGTATAATCAGTACGTATAAACGCTACTATATTTTTTATCTTTGTTATCAACGCGCTGATCTTTGATACTTTTTTTGTTTCTTTAAGGATGGAGCTTCAGGAAATTTATAATTTTTAGCTGCTAATAACTGCAACTTTAACTAAGATGCCTGAGAAGACTGAGGTATGATGTTTTCTTTAATCCATAAGTTACTGAAAAGTACATTGACTTCAAATTATGTTAATTGGAATAGTTTTCTCATAGGTATTAGCTATGATCTTTAAATTACATATGTAGTTGTGGCAGTTCAACCGGACTGCTTTCACTGTTGCTAGACATAGGGGGTGTTTGGATGGTGGCTTTAGATAAATCGTAATTTATACATGGCAGATTGATTTTGGATATAAATCGCAAGACCTAATACTATTCATATCCTCGGACCTAATTCAAAAAAAACCACTAATATCATTCGTTCATTATCAAGATAATTGCACGGCGGCTTGGACGAAAAAGTCACTAAAGAATTTACTAAAGATATAACCAAGATTCTAACTTGATTCATGAACCAATCGTTTATGCAGGTTGGAGAATCATTGCCTGCAAGTGATGGTTATGGCCTCTTGAATATAGCCATCAGGTATAGTAATTTATCATATACTTACTGAATTAGTGGTGATTGACTTTGTCTTTTCCTTTAACTTGAATATCAGATAGTCATAAGCAGCGTGTTAGTAATTTTAGGTTGAACATTTTGTTGGTAATAGAGCAGGAAGTTAGAAGAATGAAATAGAAAAAAAAGGAACAGTACTTCGACGCCAGTAATATTAGGGATAAAAAAGCCAATGTTCAATGGTAGTTTTGGACAATAATTAGTAATTTAACATCATGTCTCCGATATTCATATATCTGCAGTTTGTGTTTTACTATGATTTTAACAATGTAACCATAACCATTAGCCAAGTGAACATATAACCATTAGCCAAGTGAACTAAGACCAGGTAACTCATCAATGCAAGTTCTTCGAAGTTTTCACTAACCATAGTTTCTAATATTTAGGTAGTTCTTGGTTTTTCATATCGAAAAAATCATTAATTTACAATAGTCAAGGCCTTTTACGTTTTAATGGTTTTGTTAATCAGTGAATATTTATTGTATGTGTGTTTAAGCGGTGTTTAGATATGTGCTTATAATGTTTTGTTGGGACTAAAGAATCCTAGAAATATAGATAGGTGTTTGGGATAGGTTTTAGATAGTCATCTATGTCAGGTCATCAAACCAAATGACGATCTAACACAAGAACTTCACCGGTTCTTTCTTCATGAGAGCTTCTTAGATGGCTGAAATACTTGCTCACAGGTTATCCATGATTCTATAATTCGAGCTCACATCCTTTCCATCTCATTTAAGAATATGTGCACCCGTTTCAAGTAGTTATGCCTTGCTATCCGTCTGTCTATTCTGAGAATGATTTAATTCATTTTCGACAAACATTTTTCACCGAGTTCAAAAAGGAATTCTCTGTACAAAAGCTGGTGAACCTCATCGAGGACAGCAAGAGTCATGGCAATGGCAAACTCTTTGCTTAGGATGGTCAAAAAAATTCCTTGGTGATTCGGAAAATGAGGTGAAAGATGTGTGTTATTATTCTAATATATCTTATTACTCCGTGATATGAGCCATTTAGGATCACTTTATCCTCTGGTCAGGACTGGTCTCGCACCTGAGCCCTTTGTGCAGCTCTTTTTTTTCATCTCACAGTGCTTTCTCTCTCCTTCCCTACAATATCTTGTTGACCATGTTGCACTTAAGAAAATTTATAACATGTAATATGGCCTGAATCAGATAAGAAAATTTATAACATTTAATATGGACTGCTTCGGTTATCATTGAGTTCCAGCTATCGAGCTAATTCAAAGAATGGTGGCCCTTCTGACAGTTAGTGTTATTAGTTTTCTTTCACCTATTTTATAAAGCCTAATGAGTTTGATTCCTTTGTTTTTAACGCTTCCGTTTTTATATCCTTGCCACAACATTGGATGTCACATGATCTACTATGGCAGGTTTCATGCACCGTAATAAGGATGAACCTTTTGTGGAAACATTGTCAAACCTCGCACATCACATAAGCCACATACTATAGGTTGTTGTGCCCGGGTTTGATTAGCGATCTTAGAATGCCCCAATAGTGAATGAGACAGAAGGTTTGTGATATTTCATACGGCCTGTAGTATGTTTTTTCTTAATAATGTATTCTTAGTTTTTCTCTAAAATACACTTTCAGGAACTGGAATGAAAATTAATTCGCACTTATTAGCTTCTCGGGCTCCACAAGGAACACCAAAGCAGAACCACGCACCTTTCGACACAACAGACGACGCTCAAGAGACTTTGAGTGCTAAACTTGCACTGAACACTGCCGAAACTTCTCAGAGTGAGTGTTATTGTTTTCTACGCATTATTTTTTAAATCAGTATAAAGTCCAGTGTTTTAAGAAGTTTTCCTTCATTCTCTTTTTAGGGTCGTCCGTAAAAACATTGATGCATCTACTGGATCCAGTCATAGACATCATAAAAGGGTGGATAATGACAGTCCCTCGAAGTCACAATCATCGCAGGAGTTTTTTCAACGAAACATGCGCGACCGTGGTGGGCATTATCAACAACTTTGCAATAGTCCAGCTCTCGCCACTATTGTCAACACGCAACAGACTTCGAATCCTTAAAAACCGCTGTAACAACTGTCGGAACTTCTGCGAGTAAGTGCTATTATATTTCACTCACGTATTTTTGAAAGCTTTATGAACTGCTTCGGTTAATTTTTTTCTTTCCTTTCTTTCTTTTTCAGCAGCTACAGTTGCAGCTGTTCGTGGATCTACTTAAGTCACTCCCAACCGTCGTAAAAGAGACGTCAGTCACAACCAGCAGATGCCACAGTCTGAACAACAGTTTACTTAAAGGAACATTCGCAAGCGTGTTGTGATGAACCGGTCTGTCGGTACGACTGCCCACAACCAGCAGATGCCAGAGTCTGAACAACAGTTTACTTAAAGGAAGGTTCGCAGGCGTGTTGCGACAAACTGGTCTGTTGGTACGACTGCAGAGGGATCCAACTCTGTTTAAAATGAAGGTAAATAGTGTTCGTTTTGTTCGATCAAAATTTAACTTTTATTGTAATAGACCGTTTGTTATTTAAATAAATAACATCCTCACTTGAACATTCTCGCACAATCGTTTATGTAGGTGTATCACCTTTGTACGTCGTCTTAAGAGATAACCAACAATGTGGACTCTAGCTACGAGATAGATAACATGTGAATATCTACTTTTTGAAACTCTTCACATCTTATATTCCTTATTTCAATAGTTGACTACGAAGATTCAATTTTTTATAACCTAATAGGGTCTAAGAAGGACGCAATGTCTCATGAATGCAAATCCCTACTGCTGATATGAAGCCGAGTGGAGTGGCTCCCACTCAAACCGAATTCTAGGTCAGCCATACGGATTCCTTTTCATCTCTCCTTTTTTCAGATCAAAATCTGCCCCTATGGATAACTCTCAATCGGGATCATTGTCAAAATTATTTTGTATTATTTGGAAAACATTAAAGTTATCAACCCCGGACTTATTATTGCATATACATGTACAGAGATTGTGAATTTGCTCAAGTTTGTTGCCCTCAAAAGAATGGAACGAGGCAGTGCTGATTTTTTTCATCTACTATTACTTATCGGTGTCTTTAAAAACAGGCACCCTTTAGTCGATTGCCACTTGGGGTCTGTCACTAATATTATTTAAGAATCAATGGAAAATGCAAAGGCATTTGAAAATTTTGCTGCAGGACTAAAGCGTGAACGTTTGGTGATGCATAAGAAATGTCTGAAGAAGCTTCTACATGAGTGGGTAGCAGCAATGTACCGCAGATAAAGCAGCAATCGAACTTCATATTCGCAATTTTGATCAGAAAAGTAAGACAGATTTAGAAAAAAGAAAAGATGCTGACTCTAGAGGTACAGAAGATGGAATTCAAGAGAAAAATAATGGTGTATATTTAGCTAAGAACAAAACAGCACCCGCGGAAAGAAAATAACTCAACAAGCCACTTATTTAAGAGAAACATCTCAATAAGCATAACAAAACAAGCTGGTAAGCTCAAATTAAGCGGAAATAAGGGATGTATCTTACTATGCCAAATCACATTTTAGCTACACACTAATGCGTTAACATTTATCTACAGCTTCAAAGGCATTTCCAAGCTGATATGTTTCCTAGAATAGAGAAATTGAGACAATCAGAGAAACCTCGCAAAGGCGCCTCTTAAAGGGTATATTTATTCAATCATTTTGTGTTTTTTCTCACTGTACTGATTAGAGGAGGCAATATGGGGGTGGGTCAGATAACGGGTAAAATAGGTTGGGGTTGTAGCTTGTCAATTTATGTTTGGGTCAAAACTCGCCAGATAGTTTCACTATGTTCCTTTATTTAACCATATTGTCTAACAATATGAATGTTAGGCTTCCTTATGTAACTGATCGGCCAATCGTACAATTATTACTACACAAAATACCTTTGGGGTTCAGGTTTAACAACATTTTTTATTTTGTTGCTTTATAGTAATGTTGGGGTGTTTAAATAAGCTTTAAATTAATTGTTTGCGCATTCTCAAGAAGCCCATTATGAAGGGCTTTAGACTTAGCTTGCGTTACCTATTAAAAAGGCACAAGCTCTTTGAAATTAGTTGTGCACACCTTCAAGTAGATTGAAGATTTTTCTGAAATAAAATAACCTATTAAGCTTAGTGGGAAGATATAGAGTGTAAAGGTTTTTCTTTTGAAAGAATATTACGAAGTAAAAGGAAATTTTTGTGAAAAACTTCTCTGTATTACTATCTTTATGAAGTCATGCCAAACACTTATATAGGCAGTACAAGATTTTCCAACAAGTTATAGCAAACAATATAGCAGACAATATAGCATCTGCGACTGAATTTCAAGGTATTATCAAAATCAGACCAATCCAATTGATCAACCGAGGCAATTGTTATTATCAAAATTAATGCAACAGACATTGTTGTAGATCTTACAAAAATTCATAGTAGAAGTGGCGTCTACAATATCAGTGATAAGAAACTTCTTGCAGCTAATAGGATCAATACGGTTTCTGAATACCACATCATAGTACACAGCTAAAATCCGTAATTCTTTTGTTAAGCTTTACGCATTGGAAACAGATCCAACTACTCTTCCACCACCACTCCAGCAGGCAAGTATTACTACTACTTATTTTCACATGTATCTTTGTTTTTCTTTTGCATTTTCAAAGAAAAATTGAGTCGTGTGTGTGAGCGTTCACCTGTGTACGCGTGCTTTTTATTAGGCGTGTATTTTTTTAAAGAAGCGTGACGACGTGAATTTATGGGACAATTTATGTTACTCACTCAAAACTAGGTGTATTTGTTTCAGTTTTCGTTAAACGGGTTGATTTTGCTATTTGAATTTGAATTTGAGTTTATTCGTTAACCGGGTTGATTTTGCTGTCTGAATTTTTAATTTAATTTGGAAAGAAATTGCGTTTTGTAGGATAGTCTCAGTTGCTGCTGATGTCAAGTTAGATAGACCAATGGAAATAAGATTGATCAATTGCACCATTTTTTCCTTCAAACAAACCGGGACACGGAAAACTTACAAGAAGGTGAACGCAAGAAAGGCCACGATATTATACATGTATACCCTTTTAAATTACCTTTGAAACTACATGATTTTGTGGCTCCTGCCCCTTTTTAACGCCCTTAATGTAGCAATAGTTGAGTTGGATTTGGATACGTTGGACGAGGAATCCTACAAAGATAGCACCTTGATCACGCAACATTCACATGACAACCTCACTTTGTGGACCTCTAATATTCACACATCATTTTTACTGATGCATTAAATGATACTATCCGTACGAATGTTGCAGGCATATTAAACATAGTTGCTGTTTGCAAAGAACATTATCTTTGAATGATCAATTTCGCTGTTGGATGCATTTTTCAATATGAAGCTAAACACTTGAGGGTTTTGGTATGGGTCGTTTTATTCAAAGAAGCATTTTTCTAAAGCTTTGGTGAAGTAAAAAGATTTGAATTGGAAAGAAGCTTTTTAGTAGTTTTTTATTCAGGTAATTGATATGAGCTTAAACTCATATCCTTTTAACAACAAATAACCCTAAAACATAAAGCAAAATACCAATTTATCTTGCAAAAACAGTGTTATGTGGTATGTTTGTGTTTGTGTACACTTGTGTAGGTAAAAGGATACATTTTCAAGCAAAAAAAGAAAAATCAAGCTCAAATGGATGAAAAAGACAAAGAAGGATCAAAAGTGACAAGACTTTGAAGTACAAGGACCTATCTTGACAAACAGCCAAAGTTGAAGGACTAAAGTGCAAATATTGTGAAAGTCAAGATCAAAGTCAAAATTGGTCAACTATCAAGTCAACAAAGTCAAAGGGTCAATCCTGCTCAAAGATGAAGTTTGGAGGACTAAAAGTGCCAAAGAAATGAAGTTGCTAGCTTGAAAATACAATCTGCCAAGTATAAGAACTAATTCTGCCAACATTTGAAAGTTATTCAAGGTTTAATCCATGTGTACAAGAATTGGCCAATGAGAAGAGAGAAAAGAAATCACACGGATCACCAACTCAGCCTCATTTATTACCCACTCAGCCGCTTTGCAATTAATACCCAATCACAACAGTTGGATCCGTGTGACACTTATTCAGCCATTCACATGTTGACACGTGGCATCTTCTTCATCAAAAATATTTGCCAGGATCGCGTTTGAGCTACAATCCATTTCATGAAAAGATGTCAACACCAAAATTGATCATTTTGAAGAGACGAACACAATGGTACAAGTCAATTAGCCTGAAGATTAATAATAAAGAAAAGCCCAGATCATTGTTCATACCTGCAAATGCAATTATGCAGAATTGTCCACGTGGAGAGCTGGGATTGGTCCTGACACGTCACCAACCCCAACAACCATCTTCCTCACGTCTATAAATAGATGGATAGGACTTCATTTGTAACTTGTAGCTTAGTTTTGTAAAAACACACACTTCTAAATTTCCTTTCAATTTTCCTTCCCTTCTACCCTAACTACTCAAGAGTCTGACAAACTCTTGAGTTAGTTAGTTAGTTAGTAGCTTCCTAACAGCTTTGTAACAAATTTCATTGAATAAAATTCAAATTTCCCATTTCCCGCCAAATCTGTTCTTCATTCTACTGTTCATTACTTGCTGCTATTGGATTCTAGTGTTGCTGTATTGTGTTTGTTATGATCATTCCTTGATCATAACTTACTTTGAAGAAGTTTGTTAGCTATTTGAGAAGAATTCAGTTCATTCCATAGATTTTTGAAGATTTCAAGCATGTTGATGATTTCTGTTGATTTGTAGCTGAATTTGATTGATTGATTGTTGTCCTAGTGATAAGGTGGTGGTTATCACTAGGCTAAGAGAGCACAGCGCTCCTCTTCTTCCCAAAGGTTTACTTCAAAAGGTTTTAAAGTCCTTATTTTTGTTCCACTCAATAAGTCAAATGCATGCTTCTTTTCTTAGTGTAATCTTGATGTTTGTATGATAAAAGCTGTTTAGAGTTGCTGATTGTTTGATCTTTGATTACTTGTAGCTTAAGCTTGTTTTACTGCTTATTGTTTGTGGATTGTGTTTAGTAATAGCTTTAATTCAGTCTATTTCCATTCTTATACCTTAATATGTTGGGAATAAAATATGGGTCAGTTCACTAGACGCTGATAAGAAGAATGTCAACGCTGATACGAAGACTTTGGACGCTGACAGCCAAGCGTTGACATTGAAGAAGTCAACGCTGATAGCCTTGAAGATTGACACTGATGGAATATCTTCATACTTATCTTGTTTATTTGTTTCTTTATTTATGTATGGTAAAGATAAGCACAACATTGTATTTTCTATTATTATCTTTACCTAGAATAGTTGATTCATAGCTTATTGTACAAGACTTCTTGTTCTATAAAAGAAGGTCTTTTAGGTTAAAGTCATATATCAGTTTTCATAGTATTCGTAAGTTAAACCTTTCATTGTAATCAACACGATTATTCTAATACAAGTGAAAGTTTGTTTAACATCATTGTGTTTTAGATCAAGTGTTAATTCCGCATAACACTTTGTTACTTTACTCATAAGCAAAGGTTTCTCTACGTGTAGTACTTGATCTAATCTCGTATACACAAAGCTTAATCGATCTAAGTTTGGGATCAACAAGTGGTATCAGAGCTTGTTGAGAAACTTTTGATCTTTAAGTAACGCAAGAACCCTAAAACACTAAAAACCCTAAAAATCTCAAAAACCCTAAAAACATCATGTCTGGCACAAATCAACCTCCTTCTTTGCTACAAAACAACTTCTCAAACCCTAGTATCAAAATTCCCATGTTTGATGCCAGGAACTTTGAGCTTTGGAAGTCCAATTTTGAGCAATATATAGCTATTCATGACTACACTCTTTGGGAGATTATCGAATATTGGAACACATTCGATAAAGCAGCAAAGATTACTGCTGCAATTGCCACAAGGACAGCTGTTCCATATTGTCCTGAATCTGATAAGGTGGAAAAGCCTGAAGATGGGAGAGCTGTAGCTGTTGAAGACATAGCCAAGAAGAGGGTGGACATGAAAATCTTGAACATCTTGAAACATGCTCTAGGTCATGAGAATCAGCACAAGTACAAACGCTTTGAGTCTGCAAAAGAGCTTTGGGAAGCTCTTGAAGTAGCACATGGTGGCAATGCTGACACAAAAGAAGAAAAGAAGAAGCAACTATTGCATGAGTATGCTGTCTTTAAAGCTCAACCTAATGAAAATCTCAGCAGTGTGAGAAGTAGACTTCTTGACATCACAAGTCAACTTTCCTTCATGGGAAAACAGATTGATGATCCTGAATTGAATGCTACTTTTCTCAAAAGCCTTGGTGATGTATGGAAGATTGAGACAAGATCCATTCTTGTCAATAACACCCACAAGACTTCCAGGTTTGATGACATCTTCAACAAACTAAGACTGTTGGAGAATGAATGGCAATTGGAAAGTGATAATAAATCTTCCAGCAGCAACATGGCCTTCTTCTCATAAAGTGAAGGCCAATTTGATTCCATGAACTTCTATGGACATTCAGCCCCTGGGTCTCAAGGTGTCAGCGCTGGATGTCAGTCTGTCAGCGCTGGATCATATCCTGTCAACGCTTTGTACTCAAGCGCTGACACACACAATCATGGCGCTGATAGAATTAAACCTGCGGGTTTTGATCTAGATACTGTGTGTGCATTCATTGCTTCTTTGCCCAGTGATTCAAGGATTACATATGAAGATCTTGAGCAGATAAGTGATGAACAATTGGAAGAGATGGACATCAAGTGGACTATGGCTCTTGTAAGTTTAAGAGCAAATAGGTTCAATAAAAGTTTCAAGAAGAAGATGACCTTTAATGCTAAGGATGTTGCTGGATTTGACAAGTCCAAGGTTGAGTGCTACAACTGTTATAGGATGGGGCACTTTATGAGGGAATGTAGATCTCCAAGAAGATCTGATGCTGGGAAGCCTTCAAGCCAAATGATTAAGAGCCCAGATCCCAAGGCCATGGTTGCTGTTCAACAAATAGATGGTGTTGGAGAATGGGATTGGAGCTGGATGGCTAAGAATGAGGAAGAGGACAGAGCTTTGGTTGCTGAAGTTAAAGAAGAGCATGTTGAATATGCTCTCATGGCACACTCCTCCTCTTCATCAGATAATGAGGTATATGATGATGCTTTCTGTTCTAAGGGTTGTCGTTTAAATACTGAAAAATTAAAACAAGAGATAGTTAAATTATTAGATGAGGCAAGTACTGAAAGATGCAAAGTATCTAGTTATCAAATTGCTCTTACCCAAACAGAAAAGACAGTAGCTGAGTATAAAAAAATGGAGTTTGATTTAAAGGATCAAATAAATATCTTAAAACATGAGTTACACCAGAGTAAAGATGTTCAAGATATAGTAAATAGGGTTAATCTTGATTTGATAGCTCAGTTAGAGGAGGCTAACAAAAATAAAGATAATGTGAGTCTTAAAATCCAGAGATTTGATAAGGCCACACAATCCCTAGGAGAGTGTGTTAGTAAACAAAGAGACTCTAAGGATATGAGTGGGATTGGGATGAATAATTATACTGTTGTCCCACCACCAGCTGGGGATTTCTATGGTGTCCAATCAAAGGACTTATCTTGGACTGGCTTGCCAGAATGCCAAGAGGAGGAATTCATTCCTCCACCTAGAGTGATTTCCCCAGTTGAGGAATACAAGCAAAAACTGACTGACCTAGATGAGTGGAAGAAAGCTAACCACACCTTGTTTGTAAAGGGAGGGTTATTGTGTGAAAGTCCAAATGAGCCCACACCAAACATGATACCAATTGATGAGTCCATTGATCGTAAACCTATTAAGATCACACACCCTACCACTGGCAAAGTTGTTGACCTTGGCTCACAAACTGTTAGAAAACCTAATGTTAAGTATGCAGAAATGTATAGGAATACTAGGTCACCAAAAAGCCAAGTTAGTGATCATGGAACAGGCTTCTTTGCCTCTAGACCTAAAACTATGTCTAGAAAAGCTTGTTACACATGTGGTAGCTTCTCACATTTGGCATACAAATGTGTCAACGCTTCCAATGTCAACGCTGATAGGAACCATTTCAGCGCTGACAAAAGTCAACATAGGTCAAACACTGTCAGACCCAATATCTTTGTGAACAAAAGTTCACAAGTTGTTAGACCAGCCCCATTCTTTTCTAGAGGGTCTAACACACAAGGCCTAAGACCTTTTCAAAAGTCAAACACTTGGTCAAATAGGCAATGGGTTCCTGTAGCAAACCCTAGGTTCAACGCTGATACGAGCAATCGGGGCGCTGACAAGAGAAATTTCAGCGCTGACAGACACACTGCTAAACCTAGGTATTTGCAACCACAGGGAAATAGGTCTAAAGCTTCTACTAGCTTAACATGGAGACCAAAACAAGACCAAAACCCTAATTCTACTGGTATTTCTATGACATGCAACAGGTTTCATTATATTTCAAAGGCATTGTCAACACCAATTGGGGTTAACTGGAAATTTCATTCAAACAGGGATGAAAATGGGGTTGTTATGAGAACCAAGTCTGTTCTTGTTGAACAACCAAATGAATCCAAGTCTTCCAAGGCTTGGGTTCCCAAAGAAAACTAATGTGTTTTCTTTATGTGCAGGGCATTCAGAAGAAGATCAATGATTATGGATACTGGGATAGTGGATGCTCAAGGCACATGACAGGAAAGGAAGACTATCTGACCAATTTCTCTCCTATTCAAGATGGTGATAAGGTATACTTTGGAGGGGGCTATGGTACAATTACAGGAAAAGGAACCCTTGTCACCAACAATCTACGGTTTGAGAATGTCTTCTTGGTAAAAGAACTGGATTATAATTTGTTTAGTGTATCACAAGTGTGTGATAACAAAAATAAGGTTCTTTTCACAGATACTGAGTGCTTGGTGTTAAGCAAAGATTATAAGCTACGTGAAGAAAAATACATAGATTTTAGAACACCAAGGCATAAAGACATATATAATGTGAATCTTAATGGAATTAAGGTAAATAATAAAATGTCATGTCTGTATGCTAAAGCCTCAGTAGATGAAAGTAATCTTTGGCACAGGAGATTAGGGCACATAAACTTTAAGAATATCAATAGACTTGTGAGGCTTGGTTTAGTTGATGGTTTGCCTGAAAAGGCTTTCCACAATGACCACTCTTGTGTTGCATGCCTTAAGGGCAAGCAGCACAAGGTCTCATTCAGGTCTAAACAGGTGCACTCTAGTTCTAAACCACTTCACTTATTGCATATGGACCTCTTTGGTCCAACTAATATAGAAAGTTTGAAGGGTAAATCATATTGTTTTGTTATTACTGATGATTACTCCAGGTTTACATGGACTTTCTTTTTAGCCAAGAAAAGTGAAACTGCCCTAAGTCTGATTAATTTCATTACCCAAATAGAGAAGAAGAATGGTAATGAGGTCAAAATTATTAGAAGTGACAATGGGGGTGAGTTTAGAAATCAGTTGTTAGATGATTTTTGTGCCAAGAAAGGGATTACTAGGCAGTTTAGCATAGCTAGAACCCCACAGCAAAATGGGGTTGCTGAAAGGAAGAATAGGACCCTTATTGAAGCAGCCAGAACCATGTTGGCTGATGCCCACTTTCCTATAGCCTTTTGGGCTGAAGCTGTTAACACAGCTTGTTATGTTCAAAATAGGGCATTGGTCAACAAGATACATAATAAAACACCTTATGAATTACTTTGGGGAAGGAAGCCAAATATTGGCTTCCTCAAGCCTTTTGGATGTCATGTAGTTGTTCTAGAAACTAGTGAGGCCCTAGGTAAATTTGATTCAAAAGGTGATGAAGGCTACTTCATGGGTTATTCAGTGCAGAGCAAAGGATATAGGGTTTACATTAAAAAGGAAAAACGTATACTTGAAAAGGTACATGTTAGGTTTTTAGAAAGTAAACCTAGTGATCCTGAAAGTGGTCCAAATTGGTTGTTTGACTTAGAACCTTTATCTAGAGCTTTGAATTATATGCCTGTTACTGATCCAGACATTGTGAAGGTAACTTCAAGTGTTTTGGAAAAGAGAATTGGTAATGTTTCAGGTATACAGGTTGCTAAGGAGGATGGACCACCAGCAGTTGAATCATCTCCCACACAAGAATATGTTACACTTCCTATATGGACAGATGAGTATTATGCTGCTGCTGCTGCTGCTAGAAAAGATAATGGTGGTTTTCAAATACCACCAAATACAAACGTGCATACTTCTTCAGGCGCTGACAAAGGGAAATCAAGCGCTGACAAGAGCATTTCAGACGCTGATGGATCAGACGCTGACACAAGCAGTTCAAGCGTTGTTAGCCCTAACGCTGACAAACAAGGATCAGAATTTGACAACACCTTTGCACATCTTTTCTCTTCACATTTTGAACAAGGTGGACCTTCTAATGTCCATGAAGAGATTCATGTTGATCAAACAGAGTCAGATGAAGAAGATATTGGCAACATGGAGCGTGAAATTGAGGACACCAGACTTATTGAAGGAGGAGTTCTCACTTCCATAGCAAAGGATCACCCCACATCTCAGATTATTGGTGATGTTATGGCTCCAGTTCAGACAAGAAGATCCCATCAAGGTCTTGGTGGATTTATTGCCAATATACACAAGAAGGTTGATACCCCTCTTGTACAAGCATGTTTGTTTGCCTGTTTTCTGTCACAGGAAGAACCCAAGAAGATTTTTGATGCTCTCAAAGAACCAAGTTGGGTGGAAGCAATGCAGGATGAGCTTCACCAATTTGCTATACAGGATGTTTGGGAGCTGGTTGATTGTCCTAGATATGTGAGACCAATTGGGACAAGATGGGTTCTAAGGAACAAGAAAGATGAAAGAGGTATTGTGGTCAGAAACAAGGCACGTTTGGTAGCTCAGGGATATACACAAGAGGAAGGAATTGATTATGAAGAAGTTTTTGCACCAGTTGCAAGAATTGAAGCTATAAGAATTTTTCTAGCTTATGCCTCTTGTATGAATTTTACTGTTTACCAAATGGATGTGAAGAGTGCTTTCCTCTATGGGACAATTGTTGAGGAAGTATATGTTATGCAACCTCCTGGTTTTGAAGATCCTGAAAATCCAGACAAGGTTTATAGAGTGAAGAAAGCAATGTATGGACTTCATCAAGCCCCAAGAGCATGGTATGGTACATTGTCCACCTACTTGGTGGAAAATGGTTTCAAAAGGGGCATCATAGATCAGACACTATTCACAAAGAAGAAAGGAAAACATGTGTTGCTTGTGCAGGTCTATGTTGATGACATCATTTTTGGGTCTACTGATCCAAAAATGAGTGAGGAATTTTCCAAGCTCATGACAGATAAATTCAAGATGAGTGCAATGGGTGAGATGAACTTCTTTCTAGGTTTACAAGTTCAGCAGAAAGAAGATGGTATCTTCATCTCCCAAGACAAGTATATAGCTGAAATCTTGAAGAAATATGGTTTTTCTCCACATGAGAAGGAGGCTTCCACTCCTATGGATAGGCAACACCCTTGGGGAAAAATTGGAGCTGGAAAGGATGTGGATGTTAGGCACTATAGATCAATGATTGGCTCATTGATGTATCTTACAGCCTCAAGACCTGACATCATGTTTGCTGTGTGTGCATGTGCACGCCATCAAGTGACTCCCAAAGAATGTCACCTTTTTGCTGTGAAGAGAATTTTTAGGTACTTAAGGTGTTATCCAGATCTTGGATTATGGTACCCAAAAGATTCTCCATTGGACCTCATTGCATATTCAGACAGTGACTATGGTGGTGACAAGTTTGATAGGAAATCCACAACTGGTGGATGCCAATTCCTTGGGAGCAGATTAATATCTTGGCAATGCAAGAAACAAACAGTGGTGGCAAACTCTACAACTGAAGCAGAATATGTGGCTGCAGCTGCTTGTTGTGGACAAGTCTTATGGATTCAGAACCAGCTGTTGGATTATGGGTATAATTTGATGCATACCAAGATTTTTGTAGACAATAACAGTACTTTATGCATTATTAAAAATCCTGTACATCATTCTAAAACCAAACACATAGAAATTAGACATCATTTTATAAGAGATTGCTTTGAGAAAGGTTTAATACAACCAGATAGGGTAGACACAGAGGACAATGTGGCTGATTTATTAACTAAACCTTTTGATGCTGGAAGATTTCAATATTTGGTAACAAATATTGGAATGGTTAATCTCACTTAATATGTGTTTTGGAACATTTTTGTAAAAGTATGTACAGGATAATGCATTGTTATTGGTCTTTGTGATGATTTAGATTTCCACATTATTTTTCTAACACTGACAAAGGTGAATGTAACGCTGTCAAGTGTTATTTTGCCGTTGTTGGAGATATTATTGTCTAACGCTGACAAGAGTTCCTTCAACGCTGATAAGTGTTGTCGGGACGCTGTCAGCAACAAATGTTAGTTTTGTGGTTTTCATCTAAATGTGCAGGTAATGGTAGCTTTATGCCATTGGATACAGAGTTGCTTATGGATCTTTGAAGAGCTATTTGGACATGTTTTGTTTATGGATGATGGTTGGAATATTTATATTCCTATCTTGACATAAATTTTTAATGTTCATATATATTTTGAGAACTCATGTATCATAGTTTAAGGGGAGGTTTAAGGAACCTTTAGGACTCTTGGGTATTCTTATAATACTCTTATCACAATTCTAGATTGTGTCCACAGGTGAGTATGGGTTAGTTTTACTAAACCATGAGGCACTGTAGCATGCAAAGTTGATAAACTATGCATGCTGCCAAGACACTTTTGGCCTAGACTTGGTTGTGGTCTGATGGGAGACTTGGGAATACTTTGGATATGGGTTTACCTGGGAGTTACAAAGAATTTTATGAAATAACTTTGTTGGTAAGTATTTTGGTTAGCAAGGGACTCTAGAGGACATTTGTGTCTATCTTGCTTATGCAAGTGTGCATAAATGGACAGTGCTTGCCGCCCAGTAATTATTATCAACTTGTAAGCTATTTCCCTTAGGATAAATTACTTTGTTAAGGTCTTTTTCTTTTTAAATATTTTTATTTTTAGACGCTGACAAGTTTTTCTCCAAACGCTGTTACGTCCAATCGTGACGCTGACAAGGCTTTAGGCAAACGCTGACAAGAAAATATAGCCGTTGGGCGCTGATGGGCTATTTTTGACCGTTGACACCTAGTGGGCCCTACCCAGTTGTTATTTTTTACTAATCTTTGGCCGTAATTTTGGGGAGAAGTTACTTTTAATTAATGCATGAGATAAGTTATATTTGATTCAATATTTTCATGATTGCTCTTTGAATATAACCGCCTCGTTTTTGACCAATCAAAATCATGCATCTCTCCTATAAATTTGGCTAATCTTTTTATTCTGGGTATTCATATTTTCTTGTCTAACACTTTTTCTCCTAGATTTTTCCCATATCATATAACCTAAACAGCTTTCAATCATGGCACCCAAATTCAACTCAAAGAATTTAACATTGGAGTTCAAGAGCCAACACAATATGGTAGCTTACTTGACTGCTGATGATGCTTTGTTTCCTCAGTATTCACAGATGGTGGCATTTTTAAATGCATCTTCATTGAGGTATGCACTTTCTCATACACCATTAGTCCCTGTCGCACACATTAGACAGTTTTGGAACAATGTCAGTTCCACAACAACTAATAGAGTGACCACATTAACATCTACTGTTCATGGAAGAACATGGGTGGTCACTGAAGCCTTGGTTCGCCAAGCTTTGCGTCTTGATGATGCTGATGGTGTGACTACTCTTGCCATAGCAACAATAGAACAAGGTCTTAGGGAATTGGGTTATCCTATTCCTGCTGATGTCACTTTAAATAAATATCATAAGCAGGAATTTCCCTCTGACTGGAAATATTTGATACATGTCCTTTTACAATGCTTAAGTCCAAAATGTACTTCTTTTAATGAAATAAACAGGTCAATTGCAAGTGCTTTGGTTTGTATAACACGTGGGCTTAAGTATAATTTTTCAAAAATGATTTTTGAAGGGATGTGTAAAAACAAGGGAAGTAAAATGACTTTGGCTTACCCTAGATTTTTGCAAATGGTATTTGATTTACAAGAATATTGTTCTAGGGATCATGACACTTTTTATGAGATCCCTAAACAACAGAAAACCATTTTTGCTAAAATGAGCTCCACAAATGAATCCATACCTCTTACCCAACCAATGCTTGAAGTCATTCAGGCTGCACAACCACAACCACAACCACAACCACAACCAGACCCTGAACCCCAACTTGAGCCTATTCATGAACCATCACCTTCACCAGAAAACATGGACATTGACCAACCCAGCGCTGACACTCAACATGTGAGCGCTGACACAGCCAATCCCAACACTGATGCCATTCCTGAACAAACCCAAACACCCCTTAACCAACCCACACTCACACAATCTACTTCCTCTTCCACCCCATTACAATCTAGGTTGACTAAACGCCAAAGGGTTACTGGAGTGTTCTCCTCTAGTGATCCTAGCCTTGTAGCAGAGAGAACCACCTCCACAAGTGTGGCTGGTGAAATGGGTGAGGCTGGGGCTATTGACACAGGCTTAGAAGCTGGTCAAGACAGTCCCAACATCATTAAGACCTCATCCATGCCCCATGATTCTATTTTGGGAGGTCAAATCCCCATTCTAGCTGAGGGCAGATTGGAACCTATGACAATAATTGAATTGACGGCGGCTGTCATTAGCTTGCAAAAGCAAAATGTCAGTCTTGTACAAACTGTCAACAAACAGGGACGAGAACTCCAAGTTTTGAGGGAGAGAGTAACTGTTTTGGAGAATCCAAGTAGCAGGAGTCTAATGGAGGAATCTTCCAAAGGGGAGGATAAAGAGGATGAGGAGGATGAGTTGATTCACACAGCTAGTGAGAAGAGTTCAGAAAAGAGTTCACAATTTAGTGAATCTTTGCAGATTGCCCAGTTGTT
The DNA here is from genome assembly GCA_025667525.1 of Glebionis coronaria. Classification (NCBI taxonomy): domain Eukaryota; kingdom Viridiplantae; phylum Streptophyta; class Magnoliopsida; order Asterales; family Asteraceae; genus Glebionis; species Glebionis coronaria. The sequence continues at coordinate 50,809 of JANFOE010001466.1, read as the reverse complement.
GATACATCCAAGGTGACACCAAAGAACTTGGAAGGATCTTTCAAAGAAACATTGGGCGCTGATACAGGTTTGGACGCTGACACATCCAGCGCTGATAAAGGTAATCGTGGCGCTGATAGGAGCAACTTGGACGCTGACAACGTTGCAGGTGGTGTTGATGTATTCCAGCCATCAACAATCATCAAAGATGTGTCCACACAGGTTTCTTCTTCTACTTTACCAATTATTGATCCAAAAGACAAAGGTAAAGGTATTTTGATTGAAGAAGATGTTCCAAAGAAAGATGCAGCACAAATAGCATTTGATGAACAGTTGGTTGTACAACTTGTGGAAAGAGATTTGAAGAGGAGTAGAAGATCACCATTTGTTGTTTCTGAGAGTGAGGAAGAAAGTGGTGATGATAAAGAAGGTGATAGCTCAGATTCAAGTATTCAAATTATTGAAGATCCAGAAAGGCTTGAATATGGGGATGAGCTTGCAAAGGAAAGGTTGAGTGAGTTGAAGAATCAGATTGATTGGGACCTACCAGAAATCACCAGAATGTACCATGCTTGGGAAGACAAGGTGATGGACAACCCAGGTATGAGTTTATCAGATCAAATTTGGGGGTTGGAAGTACTTCTCAGGGTACAAGATGACATAAAGGTGATTATGAGGTTTAATGCACAAGAGGTCAAGACCTGGCTCAAAAGAGATAGAAGGCAGTTGTACTATAAGTTGCTTAGATGTCATCAGCCTAATTGGACATCAAAGAAGTTACTGGCCTTATCTTTTGAGGAGCTAGAGTATAGGGCACATCCTATTTGGAGGAAGGTGCAAGAACAGAATGTCTACAAGTTTCTTTCAGAAGAAAGAAAACAAGAGCTTGCAGAGGAGATGCAGATTCAAAAGGAAATAAGGATTGCTCAAAGACCAGTGAAGAAAGGAGATCCTTTCCAATTTCCTAAAGACATGGATGTGTATTTTCCAACTGAAGGTGTTATAAGGAAGCATATCAAGCTTTCTCCATTGGAAGCTTCAGATTTGGTAAATGTAGTACCTCTAGATGACAGAAATCCAATTATCAGTTTTGATGAAGATGAGTATGGATTTTGGAAGATTGGCAGATTTGGAAAGGAGGTACATACTTTCACTTCAGTTATTTCTATATTTGCAAGCATAGACAGGGAAGACTTGGTGCATCTATGGAGATTAATAGAGGCCAAGTATACTGCTGAAGCACCTACTTCAGCAAATGGAATAAGATTTTGGAACACATTTATGACTTTGTGTGGTCCAAAAGAAGCAGATCCTGCCATTTGGAAGGATCTTGAAGAAGATCTCAGTAATCTTCATTGGAGGCTATATTCTACTTGTGGTGTATTTCATATGAGCTCTACAAAGTTTTCAGAGTATTTACTTGTGGATGCTGACTATTTCTTATCCAAAGAAGTGTTGGAGAAGATGCTAGAGACACCCTTGGAGATTGATTATACTAGTGACGTGGCCAAGGACTTGATCAGATATGTTTATCACCAACATAAGAAGTTTTTGCAAGATTCCTCCTAAGTCTTAAGTATTTATTCAGAAACTTGATCATTGGAATGGATATCAAGTTTAGGGGAGGATTGTTGGGAATAAAATATGGGTCAGTTCACTAGACGCTGATAAGAAGAATGTCAACGCTGATACGAAGACTTTGGACGCTGACAGCCAAGCGTTGACATTGAAGAAGTCAACGCTGATAGCCTTGAAGATTGACACTGATGGAATATCTTCATACTTATCTTGTTTATTTGTTTCTTTATTTATGTATGGTAAAGATAAGCACAACATTGTATTTTCTATTATTATCTTTACCTAGAATAGTTGATTCATAGCTTATTGTACAAGACTTCTTGTTCTATAAAAGAAGGTCTTTTAGGTTAAAGTCATATATCAGTTTTCATAGTATTCGTAAGTTAAACCTTTCATTGTAATCAACACGATTATTCTAATACAAGTGAAAGTTTGTTTAACATCATTGTGTTTTAGATCAAGTGTTAATTCCGCATAACACTTTGTTACTTTACTCATAAGCAAAGGTTTCTCTACGTGTAGTACTTGATCTAATCTCGTATACACAAAGCTTAATCGATCTAAGTTTGGGATCAACATAATAGAGTAAAAGTTGTGTTCACTGCTTGCTAGAAGTTTTAAACCATCTCATTTAGAGTCTAAAATTTGGTAGTCAGAAGCATTTGATTCAGTTTAAATCAGGTCTTAAAAAGTCTTTGCAAAAGTTTGTAATATCAGTAAAAGGAGTGTTTGGGATTAGCTTATTAAGAGTTTTCAAGAATTGAGTTTTGGTGTTTTAAAGTTCATTTGCAGTCAATAGGTGGTAATAAAGTGTTTCAAGTCATTTACAAGTCATTTAGTAAGTCAAACAGGCAAATGGCATTAAAAAGGTTTGGGTCATCTTTATACAGAATTTCTCATTAGAACTTGTCATTTTCATTTGGCTAGTACTCACTCAATACTTGATTGAATTGTACCAAATTTGTTCTCAGTTGTAGCTTATATCATATAGATTTCGATTCCAAGAGCATTCTCTACAGTTTACAATAATCAAATAGGAATAAGCAAAATTCAGATAAGCATAGTTAAGTCAAGTTTCTGTAAATGGAAACTGAAAATTTGTATCTCTTAATCCTCTTCATAAACATTGCCATTTTTCTTCACAAATCCACTTAGAACATAGAGTTACTTGATTTTTGAAAGTTTCAGCTTTTTGAAAAATAAGTTGGTCAACGCTTGGTCAACGATAAGCTCTTTTCAGCTTAATGCATTTTTCTAGCTTATTTATGGATGAAAATTGTTCTAGTTTGATTTCCCGTTCATTACTTGAGTAGCTTAATCAGTTTCATCAAGAAAATCAAGTTGTGATTGTCTAGATTTTGCTATAGCTTATTTTGGGCTTATTGATAAGTGCTCATTTGCTTATTTCACAACTTTAGCCAAAATCCTTTTACACACGTAGCTTATTTGGGATTTAAAACATTTTGCAACTTGTCTCATTGAATTTGGTTCAGAAATAAGCTCTGATAGGGGTGTAAACACCCATCCTTTTACCACTTAATTCTGGCTAAAACAAGACCAAAACACGTATTTAATATCATTTGTTTGGAATTATGCGTGGTTTTTGTGTTTATTGTATTTTCAGAGCTAACCGGATAAATATTAAAGAAAACATGGGATTGCACGGGCTTTATCAAGGAAAAAGACTCAAGACGAAGTCTATTGTCCAAGAGTTGCAAAAGATTTGAAGTCAATGGGCCTATTTGAAGATTTATCGAAGAAAAGGGCCAAAGATGGAAGATTTACATATGTCGAAGAAACTCGAGTCTATTTAACGAAGAAATTAAAAGACGAGTTGGATTTAATCGACGACAAATCCCGAATCAGAATCGAAAACGTCAACTTTTCTGAAAAGACGAGAAGACAAGAAGAAAGGGAGAAAGCCCACTCACCAACCAACCACTAGGAGTATAAATAGATTCCTCCTTCACACAATGAGGGAGTTAGCTTCATTTTTTCTTTTTCCAGTTTCTTAGGATCGGTTCATCACAAACACCATTAGGGTGTTTGGTGATTTTCATCTTTTTCTTTCAATCTTGTAATCCTTAATCATTAACCTTCTTACTTTTACATTAATCATTCAATTCCAATCTTTCTATTAATCTTGTTCTTCATCATCTTCTTATTGCAAGTTCTTAAGTTTTTATTTGATTCAAGTTTGATCTTAAAAAGTTGTTGATTTAGTGTTTTTATTGGTGGGATTTGTTTCTTATGGTATTTAAATGATTTGTGTTTGATTTGGTAAAACCTTTTGGAGTATTGGAGTCGATTTGGATTTAAACCCGTGTCCCCTGTTTTACTGCTACTGTGTCTGATCTTTGCTTTCCAGGAACTTTCCGAACAGAGCTCATTTTTCCGAATAGGCAATTTCTCATTTCCCTTATTCGGAATATTGGATATTCCGAATAGGGGTGTTAATTTTCTCTTACTCGGAATACCTCAGATATTCCGCATAGACCATGTTTTTCCGTATAGAGATATTTTATTCCGAATAAGCCAGTTTTTCCGAATAGGGTACCTTTTTCCGCATAGGCCGGTTTTTCCGAATAAGCTGATTTTCCGCATAGAACTTTTATTCCGCGTAAGGATTTATTCCGAATTGGGCATGCTTTCCGAATGGGCTTAACTTTCCGAATAGACTGAATTTTCCGCATAGAGTTTTTATTCCGCATAAGCTCACTTATTCCGAATAGGATCTTCTTTCCGAATTGCACTTCATTCCGCATAAGACTATTTTTCAGTGAGGGTATTTTTCCAGGCTTAATTCAATTCAAGTATTCTTTGTTTCATTGATTGGTTGTTTTAAGTTTATATCATTATTAGTCATTTCTCTGTTTAGTAGATTAGAAAACCAAAGCCACTTTTTGTCACCAAGAACAAATCATTCCACTTTTAACTGAGATCAATTCGAGAGGATTCCGAGAAATCGAACTTTTTCACCACACCAAAAAGCTTGTATCAAATGGCGCCGCTGCCGGCTCCTCTCGTTAAGATCAAAAGTTTTTTGTGAGAACTTGGATTTTGGGATCCGTTCCCCGTGAACGTTACTTTTTCATAAAAATTTTCAAAAACACTAAAAAATATAAAATTTTCAAAAATCCTAAAAAGTAAAAAACATAAAAACCAAAAATATTTTTGCTTTGTTTTTCTTTGTTCGTTCTTTTGTAGGTGTATGCGCACTCGATCCACGTCTTATCAAGAGCCCGAGCCTCTCGATAACTTAGACATGGCTGGTGTACAAAACAACAATAACATACCACCTCCGAACAACAATAATAACAACAACAACCCACCTTTCAACAACATGAATAACAACAACAATGAGCCTCTTCCGGATAACCGCCCCATGATTGAATTGCTCCAAGCTCATGTCGACGGCAACACGGATCCAATTGTTATACCACCAATTGCTGCCAACAACTTTGAGTTTAAATCAGGCTTTATCCAGATGGTCTCAGCTCAACCATTCTTGGGACGAACCATTGATGACCCACACGACCATATCAAGAGATTTCTACAACTCACCAACACGGTCAAGTTCAATGGAGTTCCACAGGAGGTTATAAGGTTACAACTTTTTCCCTTTTCTTTAGAGGGACAAGCCCGGCATTGGCTTGCTAAGGAACCGCCACAGAGTATTCTCTCGTGGACGGATTTGGAAACAAAGTTTATCAATTACTTTTTTCCACCCTCTCGTACTACCGCTTTGCGGAATGAGATTATAAACTATGAACAAAAGTACGATGAGTCATTCAGTGAATCTTGGGATCGTTTTAAAGATCTTTTAAGAAAATGCCCACAACATGGTTTTACCAAAGTACATCAAATCAATACTTTTTACAATGGTTTAAGCATGAGTGATCAAGATTCACTGAATAGTGCCTCGGGGGGTAATTTATTGGCTAAGACTTCCAATGCTGCTTGGGACATCATTGAGAATAAATCTCGTGTGCAAACCAAGAGTGTTCGGACAAATGTTGCTAGTGCTAGCACTAATGACAGCGACAAGCGATTAGACAAAATCACTACGCTTCTTGAATCGCTTGTCACCCACACCATCAGCAACAACAACAACAACAACACCAAAAACGCTCAAGTGAACGCTGTCAGCCAACCTTGTGAGATATGCGGTGGTCCTCACTCTTATACAACTTGTACCGCCACCCAAGATTACCCTGCTGAGAATGTGAATGCGGCATATGGCACCTATCAACAACCTGCTTATCAAGCTAGACCCCAAGGTGACCGTAACTTGCTAAGCTACCGCAGCAACAACTATCTTTCACCACCTGGTTTCCCTCCTGCCAACCCAAACCAACAACAAAACCTTAATCGCCCAAATCAACAACAACAACAACCTCGACAACCATACATCCCACCTCACAAGCAGCAACAACCGCCTCAACGTAACAATCAAGTCTACCAACAACCTGCTTACCAACCACCCGCATACAATGCTCCTCCCAACCAACCCACCGCTCTTCACCAGGAAGTGGAAACTTATATGAGGACCAACGATGCGATAGTGGGAAATCTTCAGAGAGAGGTGCTCAACCTGAAAGCAGACTTGGTCAAGCAAGGAAACGATTTGAGAGCAGACATGAGAAACACGTTGGATAGTCAGACGAATGACTTGAGGAACATGATGGCTAGTTTCTTCCAAGGTAGTCAACCCTCTTCTTCGGGTACTCTTCCGAGTAACACCGTTGCGAACCCAAGAGGGGAGATGAAAGCAATCACTACTCGAAGTGGCAAAGGCACCAAGGAACCCGAGCTTCCTATACCTCCACCGGTGGTTGTGACTAAGGAGAACGAGTCGCCTGCTCCTATTCCTCATCCTTCTCCTTCCCCAATTTCTCCACCTCTTTCTTCTACCCCTCCTCCACCCAAGGTTGTGAGTGATCCTATTCTCCCAAAGCCTTCCTCTTCTTCCAATATACCTTATCCTTCAAGGTTGAGGAAAGAGAAGCAAAAAAGCAAGGATGATATTCAGGTTTCGAATTTCCTTAAAATGTTCAAACAACTGAATTTCAATATCTCCTTCGCTGAGGCTCTCGCTCACATGCCCAAGTATGCCAAAATGTTTAAAGATCTTCTGAGCGACAAGGAAAAGCTCCTCGATATCTCCAACACCCAACTTAATGAGAACTGCTCTGCAGTGCTCTTAAGGAAATTGCCAACAAAGCTTGGTGATCCGGGTCGTTTCTTAATCCCTTGCAATTTCCCGGGAGTAGAGAATTGCATGGCCCTAGCCGATCTAGGTGCCACTATTAATCTCATGCCTCTAAGTGTTTGGAAGCAATTATCTCTCCCCGAGCTTGTCCCCACTAAAATGACTTTGGAATTGGCCAACCGTACGGTTGCTTATCCAGTGGGGATAGCCGAAGACGTCATTGTAGGAGTCGACAAATTCACCTTCCCTGCCGATTTTGTTGTCGTCGACTACGAGATGGACCCCCGTGTGCCACTCATTGTTGGTCGTCCATTCTTGAGGACCGGTCGCACTCTCATCGATGTTGAAGCCGGTGAGCTTATCATGAGAGTGGGTGACGATAAAGTAGTCTTCAACATGGGAAAGCTTTCTAAACAGCCTTATTCTTACGAGAGTGTTAATTGTATTGACGTTCTTGATGAGGCCTGTGAAGAACACTTCAAGGATGCTTGTAAAAACATTCCTATCTCTCTTCCCAATGTTGAGACCGTTTCCTCTATCGACTCATCACTATCTCTCTTTGGAGAAAGTGATTTCCTTTGGAAAGATTTGGAAGCCACCTTGGAAGATGTGAAGCAAGACAATGACAATTCTACTGCCAATTGGGATGACGATCTTAGTTTCATTGCAAACCTCCTCAGAGAAGACAATCCTTCCCCTCCATCTCTCACTGTTATTGCTATTGAGACTCCGACTTCGAATACACCTCCCGTCGAAAATCCTCCGGATTTGGAACTTAAGGAGTTGCCGCCCCATCTTGAGTATGTATTCCTTGAAGAAGAGAAGAAGTCGCCAGTCATCATTGCTAAGGATTTGAAGGATGAAGAGAAAGCTCGACTTGTCGCTGTGTTGAAGGATCACAAGAAGGCTATCGCTTGGAAGATTTCGGATATTCGTGGAATTGATCCTCACTTCTGCACACACAAAATTCTCATGGAGGACGACTTTCAGCCCACAATTCAAAGCCAACGAAGGGTGAATCCAAAAATCCACGAAGTCATCAAAACAGAGGTTCTCAAACTTCTTGATGCGGGTATGATTTACCCTATTTCGGATTCACCATGGGTTAGTCCAATCCACTGTGTGCCCAAGAAGGGCGGAATAACCGTTGTTCCCAATGAACACAACGAGTTGATTCCCACTCGTCTCGTTACTGGGTGGAGAGTTTGTATAGACTACCGCAAACTCAATGATGCCACGAGAAAGGATCATTTCCCTCTACCTTTTATGGACCAAATGCTTGAACGCTTAGCTGGTAATGAATATTACTGCTTTCTTGATGGTTTCTCGGGTTATTTTCAAATACCTATCGATCCCCAAGATCAAGAGAAGACTACATTCACTTGTCCCTATGGCACTTTTGCTTACAAAAGAATGCCTTTTGGCTTATGTAATGCGCCCGTGACTTTCCAAAGGTGTATGTTAGCTATCTTCCATGACATGGTTGAACAAACCATGGAAGTCTTCATGGATGATTTCTCGGTCTTCGGGGATTCCTTCTCTTCTTGCCTTGCCAATTTAGAACGTATGCTCAAGCGGTGCGAGGACACTCGCCTTGTTCTAAATTGGGAAAAATGCCATTTCATGGTAAAAGAAGACGTCGTGCTTGGACATAAGATCTCGAAAGCCGGTCTTGAAGTAGACCGTGCTAAAGTCGATGTTATCGCAAAGTTGCCTCCACCTTCAACCGTGAAGGGCGTGAGAAGTTTCCTGGGTCATGCGGGCTTCTATCGTCGATTCATCAAAGATTTTTCTCAAATCGCTCGCCCGATGACCCACCTCTTGGAAAAAGATACTCCTTTTATCTTCTCCAAAGAGTGCCTTGAAGCCTTCAACTCGCTTAAGGATAAGCTTACTAAGGCACCCGTCTTGGTTACCCCTAATTGGGAGCTACCCTTTGAGTTGATGTGCGATGCTAGTGATTTTGCTATTGGAGCGGTTCTTGGACAAAGAGTGAACAAACACTTCCAACCGATCCATTACGCTAGCAAGACAATGACGGGGGCACAATTGCATTATACGACAACCGAAAAAGAGCTTTTAGCTGTTGTCTATGCCTTTGAAAAATTCCGCCCCTATCTTGTCCTTTCTACTACAATTGTGTACACCGATCATTCCGCGCTGAAGTACTTGTTGACAAAGCAAGATTCCAAACCAAGACTTCTTCGCTGGGTTTTGCTGCTCCAGGAATTTAAAATCGAAATTCGCGATAAAAAAGGAGCAGAAAACTTAGCAGCGGATCATCTCAGCAGACTTGAGGATCCATACCAAGGGGATCATCCGACCAAAGAAATCAATGATTCTTTTCCCTTGGAGACCTTAATGTCTATAAACTCGAAGCCGAATGAAACCCCGTGGTTTGCGGACTTTGCAAACTACTTGGCGGGTGGAATTCTCAAGGAAGGGTTGACGTCTCAACAAAAGAAGAAGTTTTTCACCGACATTAAGACTTACTTTTGGGACGACCCTTACCTATTCAAACAATGGGCCGACCTGATTATCCGCCGATGTGTTGACGGACCGGCAGCGTCTGAAATCCTTGATGCTTGCCACAAAGGACCCACCGGTGGTCACTTTGGTCCTAACTACACCGCAAAGAAAGTGTTTGATTCGGGATTTTATTGGCCCTCCATATACCGTGACGCTCACGATATGGTAAAACGATGTGATGTTTGCCAAAAGCAAGGCAAAATCACACATAAAGACGAGATGCCTCAGAATTTCATTCAAGAGTGTGAAATTTTTGATGTTTGGGGTATCGACTTTATGGGGCCATTCCCTTCTTCTAAAGGAAACAAATACATCCTTGTAGCCGTTGACTACGTTTCTAAGTGGGTTGAAGCCAAAGCCTTACCTACTAATGACGCAAGGGTGGTTTGTAACTTTTTGAAAGCTTTATTCGCTAGATTCGGTGTGCCTCGCGCTATTATTAGTGATCGTGGGACTCATTTCTGAAATGACCAATTTGCTAGAGTCATGGCTAAGTACGGTGTAAATCATCGTCTTTCCACAGCCTACCACCCACAAACTAATGGCCAGGCTGAAATATCCAACCGAGGACTTAAGCGAATTCTGGAACGAACTGTGGGAGAGCATCGTGCCGCATGGGCTGATAAACTTGATGATGCTTTGTGGGCTTTCCGTACTGCTTACAAGACCCCGATCGGCTGTACGCCTTATCGTCTTGTGTACGGGAAAGCGTGCCACCTCCCCATTGAGTTGGAGCACAAGGCTTATTGGGCCTTGAAGTGGGCTAATTTTGATATTAACAAAGCCGGTGACCTACGCAAGATCCAACTCAATGAGCTGAATGAACTTCGGAATGAGGCTTATGAAAATTCTTTGATCTATAAGGAACGAACTAAGCTCATTCACGACTCCAAGATCAAAAACCGAGAGTTCCATGTTGGAGATAAAGTCTTACTTTTTAACTCTCGGTTGAAAATCTTTTCGGGCAAGCTCAAATCTCGTTGGTCCGGCCCATTCACCATTGCCCAAATTTTTCCATATGGTACTCTCGAGCTCGCTCAACCTAATGGACCTAATTTTAAGGTGAATGGCCAACGAGTGAAGTTGTACTTTGGTGAGGACACCTCTCAGGAGGTGATTCCATCCCTCACCACGTTCCCCATGAACTGATTTTGGGTCGAGTCAGGCTCGTGACTCGGTTATCAAAAACAAGCGCTCCTCGGGAGGCAGCCCGAGTATCTATCCCTTTAACCCCCTAAGTGTAGGGGAGGACCTATTTTGGTCGTTTGTGTTTGTGTGGTGATGTGCTTACAGGGATAACTGCAATCTTGGAAATCTCTGAAGAACCGTGCTCCCATGTTATCCGAAATCCGGTTCTTTCTCTCAACTATCGTGATTCAATTTTCTTCATAATCACATTTGAAATTGATCACTTTAGTCGTCTCTTCCTTAACTCGAGTTAACCAACGTGCACAATGTCATAAGTGTAGGGGAGATTTTTCCCACATGCTTAAACATTGAGGACAATGTTTATCTTAAGTGTAGGGGGGACTTCTATCGAAGTTTTAAGTGGACTTTTCCATGAAAATGCCTTCATTTAACCAGAAAATCCTATTTTTCAACATTTTTCAAATTTTTTTATTAACTTTGGCCATTTAGTCGTAAATTTTAAATTTTTATCGTTGCTTTCATATGTATATATCCCGCAATAAAGTCAAAAATATTAATACAGTGGTGTAGCTAGTTTAGAAGTCTTTGATCTATTAGGCCCGTTGCGTTTATTTTGACTCAACCCGAATAGACTTATCCAAGTTTATTCTAGCTAGTATCCTTAACCATGTAGACCTTAATCGGTTTATTAGGCTAAGTATCCACGAGTCTCATTACTTGAGATTTTAAATTGTAGAGGACGAGAAATGATAGAGTCAATTATAAGTCGGTATTCTTGCGCAAGCTCACTTGGTGTAATTATTTGCCTATTCTCCCATCACTTGCTAATAATTTATCTGCAATAAGTAAGGTCGTACGATTTGAAAAGTTACTTAGCTTCTAGCCCAAGATCGTTTAAAAGTTGCTCGGTAATGATAAGAGTTCATAGCCAAGGCATAACTTATGAAGCGGGGCGCGAAGATTGGCGAGTCCGAAAAGGCCCTAACAAGGCATGAGGATTCAATCTTATTGCTGAAGATCCAAAGTGATGTGAAAAGCATTATTCCTAAAGTCAATATGAAGGATCAAGACTCACGACGAAAAGCAATCAACTCCCATAAAGATCATGGAGAAGTCTATCCGAAAATACCCTAACAAGGTATGAGGATAAATAGATCCAAGTCCGAAAAGGAGGCGGATCGTTGTATCTCAAAATCCCAATTAGAGATTGAAGAAATAATCATGAAGTCGTGGTCAACAAAGTTGGAGTACCCCTCAAAAGTCTCCAAGTGAAGAAACTCTATTATGATGAGAAGACCATTATCTCAAGAACGTCTCTCGAAGATATGAAGTATGAAGTACATGCCAAATATCGGCCCGAGAAAGGTCTCAAATCGCGAACCGAGTTATGCCAAGATATGAACTTTTTGATATCCCGAGAAGCAGTTTTAAGAGATTTTGTCCTTTAGCTAACTATTGATCAAATCGTCCTACTTTGCTTTCAGCCTAAATAAACTATCGAAATAAGTCCAAAAATGCATCTTCATGATCATTCTAAGACAAAAATAAAATATAAGAGATACACCTAGGAATAAGGGAGTTTAAGCATTTAATTAAGCCATGTGTGTAAGTGTTTGAATTGCTAACTTATAATAACAATGATCTCGTTTTTAAGCTTAGTTTGGGGAACGTGAAACTTGAGGGTGATAAATCTTCGCAGCACCAAAGCCCTAATGTAAGTCATTGATCTCTTTGCAAGTTATTTCCATATAGCTATTTTCAAGTGAAAATGGTTTTCTATGCTTTTGTTTATTTTAAAGTTTTAAGTTCTCTTAGTATTTTAATTTTTAGTAGTATTTGAATAAGGCCAAGGTTGATTAATTATGATTAAAATGTAAAAATTGCTTTATCACTAAGCATCGCATGAGGGCATGGCAATGGTTAAGTGTAGGGGATTTAGTAGGTGTGTAAACACCCATCCTTTTACCACTTAATTCTAGCTAAAACAAGACCAAAACACGTATTTAATATCATTTGTTTGGAATTATGCGTGGTTTTTGTGTTTATTGTATTTTGAGAGCTAACCAGATAAATATTAAAGAAAACATGGGATTGCACGGGCTTTATCAAGGAAAAAGACTCAAGACGAAGTCTATTGTCCAAGAGTTGCAAAAGATTTGAAGTCAATGGGCCTATTTGAAGATTTATCGAATAAAAGGGCCAAAGATGGAAGATTTACATATGTCGAAGAAACTCGAGTCTATTTAACGAAGAAATTAAAAGACGAGTTGGATTTAATCGACGACAAATCCCGAATCAGAATCGAAAACGTCAACTTTTCTGAAAAGACGAGAAGACAAGAAGAAAGGGAGAAAGCCCACTCACCAACCAACCACTAGGAGTATAAATAGATTCCTCCTTCACACAATGAGGGAGTTAGCTTCATTTTTTCTTTTTCCAGTTTCTTAGGATCGGTTCATCACAAACACCATTAGGGTGTTTGGTGATTTTCATCTTTTTCTTTCAATCTTGTAATCCTTAATCATTAACCTTGTTACTTTTACATTAATCATTCAAATCCAATCTTTCTATTAATCTTGTTCTTCATCATCTTCTTATTGCAAGTTCTTAAGTTTTTATTTGATTCAAGTTTGATCTTAAAAAGTTGTTGATTTAGTGTTTTTATTGGTGGGATTTGTTTCTTATGGTATTTAAATGATTTGTGTTTGATTTGGTAAAACCTTCTGGAGTATTGGAGTCGATTTGGATTTAAACCCGTGTCCCCTGTTTTACTGCTACTGTGTCTGATCTTTGCTTTCCAGGAACTTTCCGAACAGAGTTCATTTTTCCGAATAGGCAATTTCTCATTTCCCTTATTCGGAATATTGGATATTCCGAATAGGGGTGTTAATTTTCTCTTACTCGGAATACCTCAGATATTCCGCATAGACCATGTTTTTCCGTATAGAGATATTTTATTCCGAATAAGCCAGTTTTTCCGAATAGGGTACCTTTTTCCGCATAGGCCGGTTTTTCCGAATAAGCTGATTTTCCGCATAGAACTTTTATTCCGCGTAAGGATTTATTCCGAATTGGGCATGCTTTCCGAATGGGCTTAACTTTCCGAATAGACTGAATTTTCCGCATAGAGTTTTTATTCCGCATAAGCTCACTTATTCCGAATAGGATCTTCTTTCCGAATTGCACTTCATTCCGCATAAGACTATTTTTCAGTGAGGGTATTTTTCCAGGCTTAATTCAATTCAAGTATTCTTTGTTTCATTGATTGGTTGTTTTAAGTTTATATCATTATTAGTCATTTCTCTGTTTAGTAGATTAGAAAACCAAAGCCACTTTTTGTCACCAAGAACAAATCATTCCACTTTTAACTGAGATCAATTCGAGAGGATATCGAGAGTAAATTTTGAACCCCATGCAAAAACCTTGTATCAAGCTCAAACGAGCTTATTTTCATGCTAAACCCGTTTTTGGCTTAAATAGTTTTTGAAATTGCAATCTGGTCCCTAATGTTTTAAGCAGTGTGTAATCTTGGCTAAACTTCAAAGTTTTTAGGGTTTGCAAATTTTAAGCCCTTGTAGTTTTGAAAGTTGTTAAATTCAGTTAGCAAGTTGTTAAGTTTGTTACATTTTGGTTAGTTGGTTATAAGTTTTGCATATTTGATCCTTTTAGTTAACTGATTTACACATTTAGTCCCTAGACTTGTTAGAATTTACATTTCAAGCATTTAACTTTCCTAGAATTTACATTTTCAGTCCTTTAAGTTCCATATTTTACATTTTGAATATTACTTGAATAAAAACTTGGTATTTGCAAGATGTTTTACATATAAGTAGATAATATTTTTCCGTTTTGCAAGGATTTGTTGAATTAGCAAATAGAATATCCAAACAAGTTTAACAACCAAAAACAGTTAAAAACCCGATATTGGTTGGACTTTCTATTAGCAAGAACTGAGAAAAAACGAACTGCATTATACTACATTTCAAATGGCGCCGCTGCCGGTTCTTTGACTACACGAGAGACTATCGATTGACGGTTTTCATTGGCTTTTGGGATCCGTTCACTTTGTGAACGTTATTTTTACATATCATAAATCAAAAACAAATTAAAAAATCAAAAATATAAAAATATATAAAAAAACTAAAAAATTAACAAAACAATTCTTTTCCTAAAGAATTGACCAAAAAAATAAAAAAATCCAAAAAGCAATCTTTTTCCTAAGAGATTGCAAACAAAAATATATATTATTGGATTCTCTCGGTTTTTATGTACATATAGTATTTTCTCTTAAAAAACTCATAAATACAAAAATATTTTCCATATATTATTATAAGTAAATACGTATACGTATAAGAACAACCAATCTACATATCTTCCATAAGTATTGCCGAGGCAATACACCGTGTTGAGGGGCGTTCCGGTCTTTGACACGTGTATCGATCAAACAAAATAAAGCAAGAATAGATAAATACTCTCAATAAGCAACAATTCGAAGAATACGAACATTTAAGTGAATAGAAAGGCGATGTGCTATAAAATGCCATCTAAGGGTCAATAGGTACTTAAGTGCTTCGCGCCACCTAACCCCCCGTTCACTTGTAAGTATTCTAAGAAGGAAGGCTTCATTGAGGGTCTTGCACCCAAGTAGTACATACGTATATTGTTATTTTCTTGTGGATATTTAATATTGAAACTCGAAGAGGATAATCCATTTCTCTTCAAAGTCACACGAGAGCTTCTCTCTCATTCCTCGTATTGAGTTGCATGCTCACTCGCGGGCGTGCACAAATACCGATTGGTGTACAACCTCTTCCTCCGAAAAGGAAGAAAAAGAGAAAGAGTAAGACCACCACCGTTCACCAAGCCGATCACGAGAATCGTGCTTTGACTCCACCACAAGAAGCCATGGCTATTGATAATCGCTCTTTGTATGAACGTATGCAAACCAACATTCATGGATATGCTAGTGCCATTAAGATTCCCGACTTTCCCGCAAACACATTTGAGCTACATACATCTATGATCAATATGGTTTCACAATCACCTTTCTTTGGTAACAAGAATGAGGATCCTCATGCTCACCTTAAGAGATTCCTTTCTCTTTGCAATACCATTAAGCATAATGGGGTTCCACATGAGGTGATTAGGTTGATGTTTGTGTCATTTTCCTTAGAGGGAATTGCTAAGCATTGGTTAGACACCCAACCACCCGATAGTATCACCACATGGGATGGTTTCACCACTAAGTTTTTGAACAAGTTCTTTCCTCCACATAAGACTATGGCTTTGAGGACTTTAATTATGGGCTTTCAACAAAAACCTAGTCAATCCTTTAGTGATGCTTGGGAAGAGTATAGTGAGTTATTGAGGCGATGCCCTAATCATGGATTGGATCAAGTTCACCAAATCAATCTCTTCTATAATGGCCTTAAATCTCACCACCAAGATTCACTCAATGCTTCCGCGGGAGGGAATATTCTTCTTAAGACCTACCAAGAGGCTTTGGACATCATTGAGACTAAAGCAATGGTTCAAACAAACAATCCATTTGAAGAAAAGGTTCATGTTATCCAAAACAATTCTCAAACTCCTTGTGACAACCAACTCCTCAAGTTTCAAGAAGAGATTTTTCAAAGGATGGATAGAAATAGTGAGAAGAATTTGCAAGTACAACTAGAAATGCTTCAAGCTTTTAAGAACATGTCATTGAACAATTCCTCAAATAATGTGAATGCCATCACCATTTCTTGTGTTACTTGTGGAGGTCCCCATTCTTATGAACAATGTGATAAGGTGCAAGGGTATCAAGGGGAATGCTATGCTTACCAAGAGGAACATCGTGAACACTTCAAGCCTAATATCAATCCAAATAACCTTTCTTACAAGTCCCAAAACTACCTTACTCCACCCGGATTCCCACCCCAACCACCCACCCAAATTCAACAAAATCCTCCTCAAATTTTACCAAGGAATCAAGGGCAAAGACCACCTTACCAAGGAAATAACTACAAGGCACCCAACAATGTTCAACATCAAGGAAATACCTTTTATCCACCACAACAAGGATTTAATCAACCACTTCCATTTATTCCCAATCAAGCATATGCTCCAATTCCAAATCAAGCTTACCCTCAATTTCAAAATCAAGGATATGGGATGCAAGAGACTCAAGAGTATGTTGACAAGAAAATGCGTGAAATTGAGAAGAGAATGAATGACCAAATGAAACGTACATTGGATGATCAAATCAATAGGGTTTTAGTGGCAATAAATCAAAGACCACAAGGGGCTTTACCTTCCAACACACAAACAAACCCTAGGGCCAATGTCAATGCTATTACAACAAGGAGTGGAACAACAACAAAGGATCCTTCACCTCCTAAATCTTCTATTGTTAACCCACTTGTGCTCCTACTTGTGACAAGCCTTCTACTTCTACTTTGCCTCCTCAAAATGCTCCTATTCACTCAAACACACCTTCTCAACCACCTCATACTTCTCCTTTACCTTCCACACTTCCAAATGAAGAGGTTAACAAAGACAAATCTTCCACTACTACACCTATTCCACCTACACCAAAACCTACTCTTCCATATCCTTCAAGGTTGAAAAAGGACAAGTTAAAGAACAAGGATGACATCCAAGTCTCCAATTTCTTAAGGATGTTTAAGCAACTCAACATCAATATATCCTTTGTGGAAGCTCTTGCTTATATGCCAAAGTTTGCTAAGATTTTCAAGGATTTGCTCTCAAACAAAGAAAAATTGGTTGATTTTCCCAACACATCCCTTAATGAAAATTGTTCCGCGGTGTTACTTAAAACCTTACCAACAAAACTTGGAGATCCGGGGCGCTTCTTGATACCTTGTAATTTTCCCGGTGTTGAAAATTGCATGGCTTTGGCGGATCTAGGGGCGAGCATAAACCTCATGCCTTTATCGGTTTGGAAACAACTATCTCTTCCCGAGCTCACTCCCACTAGGATGACTCTTGAACTAGCCAACCGAACCATAGCTCACCCCGTAGGTATAGCGGAAGATGTGTTTGTAGGTTTGGATAAGTTTACCTTTCCGGCCGACTTTGTAGTGGTTGATTATGACATGGATCCTAGAGTGCCTTTGATTGTTGGTAGACCGTTTTTTAGAACGGGTCGTACCTTGATAGATGTGGTGGAAGGAGAATTAATTATGAGAGTAGAAGA
Organism: Glebionis coronaria; assembly: GCA_025667525.1. NCBI lineage: Eukaryota > Viridiplantae > Streptophyta > Magnoliopsida > Asterales > Asteraceae > Glebionis > Glebionis coronaria. The sequence goes on along the minus strand of JANFOE010001466.1, from coordinate 33,161 downwards.
TGAGAGAGTGGTGTTTAAGTTAGGGAAAGTTTGTGATAGGAAAGAGGTTAAGGAGTCTAGACCTTGTGAGACTATTAACATTGTGGATGTGCTAGATGAAGTGTGTAATGAACACTTTCATGATGCTTGTAAGAGTGCTAGTGATGAGATACCCCATGTTGAAACCGTGGCCTCAATTACTCCCTCTTTAACACCTTTTGGAGAGAGTGATTTCCTCTTGGAGGAATTTGAGTCCAACTTTCTTGGTGATGATGATTCTCCCATCAATTGGGAAGAAGATATTCTTACAATCCAAAAGTTGCTCAATGAGGACCCTATTCCTTCTCCTATTCCACAAGAGATTACCATTGAGGAACCTTCCATAGTAAAACCGTCCATAGAGAGTCCACCTCCCATTGAACTTAAGGACCTTCCATCCCACTTAGAATATGCTTTCTTAGAAGGAAAAGACCAATTACCGGTGATCATTGCTAAAGATTTGAAAGAGGATGAGAAAGAGCAACTTATTGAAGTTCTTAAGAAACATAAGAAAGCTTTAGCATGGAAAATATCCGACATAAGGGGAATTGATCCACATTTTTGTACACACAAAATCCTTATGGAGGATGACTATAAACCCGCCATTCAAAACCAAAGGAGAGTTAACCCAAAAATCCATGAGGTTATTAAGAAGGAAGTGATTAAACTCTTAGATGCGGGTATGATTTACCCCATTTCCGACTCTCCATGGGTTAGCCCGGTTCATTGTGTTCCAAAGAAGGGTGGAATCACCGTGGTGCCTAATGAGAACAATGAGCTTATTCCCACGAGACTTGTGACCGGTTGGAGAGTTTGCATTGATTATAGAAAACTCAATGAGGCAACTAGGAAAGACCATTTCCCGCTTCCCTTTATGGATCAAATGCTTGAACGCTTTGCGAGAAATGAGTACTATTGTTTTCTTGATGGCTTTTCGGGTTATTTCCAAATACCCATTGACCCTAAGGATCAAGAAAAGACCACATTCACTTGTCCCTACGGTACATTTGCTTACAAGAGGATGCCTTTTGGCTTATGTAATGCACTGGGGACGTTTCAAAGGTGCATGATGGCGATTTTCCATGACATGATAGAGCAAACCATGGAGGTTTTTATGGATGACTTTTCCGTATTTGGAAACTCATTTAGCTCATGTCTCACCAATCTTGAGAGAATGCTTAAGCGTTGTGAGGAAACACGTTTGGTGCTTAATTGGGAGAAATGTCACTTTATGGTGAAAGAGGGGATTGTTTTAGGACACAAGATATCAAATAGGGATTAGAAGTTGATCGAGCTAAAATTGATGTGATTGCTAAGCTTCCCCCACCCACCTCGGTTAAAGGTGTGAGGAGTTTCTTAGGTCATGCGGGATTTTATAGGCGCTTTATACAAGATTTTTCTAAGATAGCTAGACCGATGACTCATCTCTTGGAAAAAGAGGCTCCTTTCATTTTTAACCAAGATTGTTTAGACTCTTTTGAGACTCTTAAGGAAAAATTGACTAAGGCTCCCGTTTTGGTTTCTCCAAATTGGGAATTACCTTTTGAGCTTATGTGTGACGCTAGTGATTATGCGGTGGGGGCCGTCTTAGGACAAAGAGTTAATAAGCATTTTCAACCTATACACTATGCGAGTAAAACCATGACCGGTGCACAACTTCATTACACTACCACGGAAAAAGAGTTGCTTGCTATAGTATATGCTTTTGAGAAGTTTAGACCATATCTTGTGCTTTCCAAAACCATAGTGTATACGGATCATTCCGCTCTCAAGTATCTTATGACAAAACAAGATGCTAACCCTAGGCTTTTGAGATGGGTTTTGTTGCTTCAAGAGTTTAAGATAGAGATTCGTGATAAGAAAGGGGCCGAGAATTTAGCGGCGGATCATTTGAGTAGACTTGAGCATCCTTTTCAAGGAGATTTCCCACACCAAGAAATCAATGAATCCTTTCCATTAGAGGAGCTCATGTCTATCTCTTCCCAAGAGGATGCCACACCTTGGTTTGCGGATATCGCAAACTATCTTGTGGGCAATGTGCTTATTGAGGGTCTTACTTATCAACAAAAGAAAAAGTTTCTTAAGGAAGTTAAGTATTACTTTTGGGATGATCCATATCTTTTTAGGCAATGTGCGGACCAAATCATTAGACGGTGTGTAGATGGGCCCGAGGCATTTAAGATCTTAGAGGCATGTCATAAAGGACCTACGGGTGGACATTTTGGGCCTAACTACACCGCCAAGAAAGTCTTTGATTCGGGTTACTATTGGCCTTCCATTTACAAAGATGCCCATGAAATGGTGAAATTTTGTGATGTTTGTCAAAGATAAGGAAAAATTACACAACGTGATGAGATGCCACAAAATTTTATCCAAGAGTGTGAGATATTTGATGTATGGGGCATCGATTTCATGGGACCTTTTCCATCCTCTAAGGGAAACAAGTATATACTTGTGGCGGTGGATTATGTGTCCAAATGGGTGGAGGCTAAAGCCTTACCTACCAATGATGCTAGAGTGGTGGTAAAGTTTTTGAAACAATTGTTTGCTAGATTTGGTGTACCTCGGGCCATCATAAGTGATCGTGGTACGCACTTTTGTAATGATCAATTCACGAGAGTTATGAAGAAATATGGAGTAAATCATAGACTTTCTACCGCGTATCACCCTCAAACAAATGGTCAAACCGAGGTCACAAATCGTGGTTTAAAGAGAATTTTAGAGAGAACGGTGGGAGAGCATCGAGCTTCTTGGTCGGATAAGCTTGATGATGCTTTGTGGGCGTTTAGGACGGCTTTTAAAACACCAATTGGTTGTACGCCTTATAGGCTTGTCTATGGAAAAGCGTGCCACCTCCCATTTAAGTTAGAACATAAGGCATCTTGGGCTCTCAAGTGGGCTAACTTTGATTTAAACCAAGCCGGTTCACATAGGAAAGATCAACTCAATGAGATGGATGAGTTGAGAGCCAATGCCTATGAGAATTCTTTGCTTTACAAGGAAAAGACTAAGAAATTGCATGATGCTAAGATCAAGAATCGTGAGTTCAAAGTTGGAGAGCCGGTTCTCCTCTTTAACTCAAGATTGAAGCTTTTTGCGGGCAAGCTTAAGTCGAGATGGTCCGGTCCATTCACTATTGCTCAAGTGTTTCCATATGGAACTCTTGAGTTGTCCCAACCCGATGGTCCAAATTTTAAAGTGAATGGTCACCGTGTCAAACATTACTTTGGGGAGGACATTTCCGTTGAAATGGTCCAAGAGGTCCCCATTTTCCCCATGAATTAATTCATTGAGGGACGAGTCGAGCTAGAGACTCATTAACTCAAGCATCGTATAACTAGGTTTAGAGTGTTGTAGGTTAGAAATAAAGGTATAGACTTGGAGATAAGTGTAGGGGAGACCTTCTTTTGTCTTCATGATTGTTTGTAGGGTTGCTCACTCATCTCATGCTTTGGAGTTTATGGAGGAGGCCCTTGTATCCGGTTCACTTCGTTACTTTAGTGATTTTTCATTGACACCTTGTGCTTAAACATGATTTCACTAATAGTTGTCCTTTCCTTAACTTGGGTTAAGCAAAGTCTATTCATTGTCATAAGTGTAGGGGAAGTGTTTATACTTCCATGCTCTTCAACATTGAGGACAATGTTTAGCTTAAGTGTAGGGGGGTCTTCTATCGAAGTGACCTTACCTAGAACTTGTCATTGTCTTGCATTATAACATGGAAAATTGAATTTTCAACATTTTTCAAATTTTTGATCTACTTTGGCCAACAAAAATATGCATTCATAATTTTTGCATCAATCATTTTTACATAACACATTTGCATTGTATATATTTCTTCTTTTATGTTTCATCAAAAAAATATATAAAAGGAAAAAAAATATAATAAAACATGGTTTTAACAAGTTTAGACTTCTTTGACATATTAGGCCCGCCATGGATATTTTGACTCAACCCGAGTTTGCTTATCTTAGCATTCTCTAGCTAGTATCCTTAACCATGTAGTCCTTCATTGGTCTATTAGGCTAAGCATCCACCTATCTCATTATTTGAGATTTTAAATTTGTGGAGAATGGGAAATGATAGAGTTGAAGCAAGTGTAAAAGGGCTAGATAGACTTCATGGCAATTACTTGTGGCTAAACCCTTCTCTTCTTTACCTCTAATTTCTTCGCATGTATATAATTGTTAATAAATAATCAAGTACGGTTTTAATTGGTTTGTAATCTCTTATGCATTTTTGGCTAATCATTTATGGTTGATATAAGTACGTCTTAAGATTCTAAGTCAGCACGTTTTATGTGTACTAGACTTATGTCATGCTCCATATTTAGCGGGTGTTTTTCCTTTTCTTCTTTTCAAATTTCTTTGTGAGGAATAAAGAAAAAAATAAGAGCAGCTTATGAAAAAAAATGAGTGGCTAGAAAAAAAAAAGAAAAGAAAAAGAAAGAAAAAGAAAAAAATAATGCAAGACTCCCAAGAGGGGCAGTGTGGTGTTAATTATAGTGACTATTGAGTTCCAATATTACCTTGACGGGTTGCGGGGATTCAATAGATTGCTCCAATCCAATATTTCCTTGACGGGTTGCGGGGTTGAAGATCCAAAGTCTCAAAAAGATGGCGGATGTAAATTATTGCGTGAGTTTTATTTTCCTTTCCTTAGCGAGTGTGTAGCTACTTATGAAAGCATTACATGAGGATTTTACACATAAGGCGAATGATTTATTACTCTTAAAACGGACTTATATTAATTGTGAGCGGTTTTTCAAGTAATGGATGAGAGGATTACTTAGGATTAAAACCGTGCTTCCTTATTTTTGGATTTTACATTTCTTATATTTCCCACTTGAATAATGACAAATTTGCCCACAATCAATTTGCTTAAATAATAACCGGTTCCACATTTAATTGTCATGAATAAGTTGATGCACTTTTTACTTGTGAATGCAATGATCCCATTTTTAAGCTTGGTATGGGGAAAGTGAAACTTGAGGGTGGTAAATGTCCATGGTACCCAAGCCCTAATCTAAGCCATTGAATTCTTTATGAGTTATTTCCATCAAAACCATTTCAAGAAAAATCAAAAAGATATAGATAGAATTGTATTTTGTTCATTGCATTATTAAAAGTTAAAACCATGCATCATTTAGTTTAGAGTAGTGTAGATGCATCTCATATGGCCAAGGTGGATTAATTATGAGGGAAATGTAAATTTGAGCTTTAATATATAATATTGCATGAGGACATGACAATGTTCAAGTGTAGGGGATTTTGATATGAGCTTAAACTCATATCCTTTTAACAACAAATAACCCTAAAACATAAAGCAAAATACCAATTTATCTTGCAAAAACAGTGTTATGTGGTATGTTTGTGTTTGTGTACACTTGTGTAGGTAAAAGGATACATTTTCAAGCAAACAAAGAAAAATCAAGCTCAAATGGATGAAAAAGACAAAGAAGGATCAAAAGTGACAAGACTTTGAAGTACAAGGACCTATCTTGACAAACTGCCAAAGTTGAAGGACTAAAGTGCAAATATTGTGAAAGTCAAGATCAAAGTCAAAATTGGTCAACTATCAAGTCAACAAAGTCAAAGGGTCAATCCTGCTCAAAGATGAAGTTTGGAGGACTAAAAGTGCCAAAGAAATGAAGTTGCTAGCTTGAAAATACAATCTGCCAAGTATAAGGACTAATTCTGCCAACATTTGAAAGTTATTCAAGGTTTAATCCATGTGTACAAGAATTGGCCAATGAGAAGAGAGAAAAGAAATCACACGGATCACCAACTCAGCCTCATTTATTACCCACTCAGCCGCTTTGCAATTAATACCCAATCACAACAGTTGGATTCGTGTGACACTTATTCAGCCATTCACATGTTGACACGTGGCATCTTCTTCATCAAAAATATTTGCCAGGATCGCGTTTGAGCTACAATCCATTTCATGAAAAGATGTCAACACCAAAATTGATCATTTTGAAGAGACGAACACAATGGTACAAGTCAATTAGCCTGAAGATTAATAATAAAGAAAAGCCCAAATCATTGTTCATACCTGCAAATGCAATTATGCAGAATTGTCCACGTGGAGAGCTGGGATTGGTCCTGACACGTCACCAACCCTAACAACCATCTTCCTCACGTCTATAAATAGATGGATAGGACTTCATTTGTAACTTGTAACTTAGTTTTGTAAAAACACACACTTCTAAATTTCCTTTCAATTTTCCTTCCCTTCTACCCTAACTACTCAAGAGTCTGACAAACTCTTGAGTTAGTTAGTTAGTTAGTAGCTTCCTAACAGCTTTGTAACAAATTTCATTGAATAAAATTCAAATTTCCCATTTCCCGCCAAATTTGTTCTTCATTCTATTGTTCATTACTTGCTGCTATTGGATTCTAGTGTTGCTGTATTGTGTTTGTTATGATCATTCCTTGATCATAACTTACTTTGAAGAAGTTTGTTAGCTGTTTGAGAAGAATTCAGTTCATTCCATAGATTTTTGAAGATTTCAAGCATGTTGATGATTTCTGTTGATTTGTAGCTGAATTTGATTGATTGATTGTTGTCCTAGTGATAAGGTGGTGGTTATCACTAGGCTAAGAGAGCACATCGCTCCTCTTCTTCCCAAAGGTTTACTTCAAAAGGTTTTAAAGTCCTTATTTTTGTTCCACTCAATAAGTCAAATGCATGCTTCTTTTCTTAGTGTAATCTTGATGTTTGTATGATAAAAGCTGTTTAGAGTTGCTGATTGTTTGATCTTTGATTACTTGTAGCTTAAGCTTGTTTTACTGCTTATTGTTTGTGGATTGTGTTTAGTAATAGCTTTAATTCAGTCTATTTCCATTCTTATACCTTAATAGAGTAAAAGTTGTGTTCACTGCTTGCTAGAAGTTTTAAACCATCTCATTTAGAGTCTAAAATTTGGTAGTCAGAAGCATTTGATTCAGTTTAAATCAGGTCTTAAAAAGTCTTTGCAAAAGTTTGTAATATCAGTAAAAGGAGTGTTTGGGATTAGCTTATTAAGAGTTTTCAAGAATTGAGTTTTGGTGTTTTAAAGTTCATTTGCAGTCAATAGGTGGTAATAAAGTGTTTCAAGTCATTTACAAGTCATTTAGTAAGTCAAACAGGCAAATGGCATTAAAAAGGTTTGGGTCATCTTTATACAGAATTGCTCATTAGAACTTGTCATTTTCATTTGGCTAGTACTCACTCAATACTTGATGGAATTGTACCAAATTTGTTCTCAGTTGTAGCTTATATCATATAGATTTAGATTCCAAGAGCATTCTCTACAGTTTACAATAATCAAATAGGAATAAGCAAAATTCAGATAAGCATAGTTAAGTCAAGTTTTTGTAAATGGAAACTGAAAATTTGTATCTCTTAATCCTCTTCATAAACATTGCCATTTTTCTTCACAAATCCACTTAGAACATAGAGTTACTTGATTTTTGAAAGTTTCAGCTTTTTGAAAAATAAGTTGGTCAACGCTTGGTCAACGATAAGCTCTTTTCAGCTTAATGCATTTTTCTAGCTTATTTCTGGATGAAAATTGTTCTAGTTTGATTTCCCGTTCATTACTTGAGTAGCTTAATCAGTTTCATCAAGAAAATCAAGTTGTGATTGTCTAGATTTTGCTATAGCTTATTTTGGGCTTATTGATAAGTGCTCATTTGCTTATTTCACAACTTTAGCCAAAATCCTTTTACACACGTAGCTTATTTGGGATTTAAAACGTTTTGCAACTTGTCTCATTGAATTTGGTTCAGAAATAAGCTCAAACGAGCTTATTTTCATGCTAAACCCGTTTTTGGCTTAAATAGTTTTTGAAATTGCAATCTGGTCCCTAATGTTTTAAGCAGTGTGTAATCTTGGCTAAACTTCAAAGTTTTTAGGGTTTGCAAATTTTAAGCCCTTGTAGTTTTGAAAGTTGTTAAATTCAGTTAGCAAGTTGTTAAGTTTGTTACATTTTGGTTAGTTGGTTATAAGTTTTGCATATTTGATCCTTTTAGTTAACTGATTTACACATTTAGTCCCTAGACTTGTTAGAATTTACATTTCAAGCATTTAACTTTCCTAGAATTTACATTTTCAGTCCTTTAAGTTCCATATTTTACATTTTAAATATTACTTGAATAAAAACTTGGTATTTGCAAGATGTTTTACATATAAGTAGATAATATTTTTCCGTTTTGCAAGGCTTTGTTGAATTAGCAAATAGAATATCCAAACAAATTTAACAACCAAAAACAGTTAAAAACCTGATATTGGTTGGACTTTCTATTAGCAAGAACTGAGAAAAAACGAACTGCATTATACTACATTTCAGTAATTGACATCCAGATATAGTTGCATCTAGATATAGGAAGAAACTCTTTTACTTAAGAGCAACAATATATCGACTTGAGGATATATTTTGCAAGTTTATTTCTTATGACAAACATGTACATTTTTTGTTTATGGGCTATGGCAGTTAAGTCAAATCATGTGTATATAGATATGAATCGTAAATTAGTTATTGGATACATACAGTAGGCAGGCAACACTGTCATGAGGTATGTGTCACTAGTTTAGGTATGGACTGACTGGTTTAGTAATTTTGGCATACTTGCAAAATATGAGTTATACCATAAGCTGATATTTGAAAACACACTTCATACTGTAGGAGCAGAATAAGTTTTTTCTCTTGTGCTTCTTTGACTATATACTTATGCATACTTTATTCTATTTTGTTGCCTTTATTTAGATAGACCGACTTACACTGGTATATAGACGATTAACAGCTCATAACAGCGTCTAGCGCGTAATGGTGATAGTGTAGTGTAGCGTTTGTTTGTGAATGCAACTTTTTTATAATATGGATCGGTATAAAAATAATGAAGTTGGAGATTAGTTCATGGATGCATGTGTGGAGCGAGAGTGAAAAAAAAATGATAGTTTAAATGATACAATGATTTAAGTATTTACTACCTTAACTTGAATTAAGTAGTATAAGTAACGGTATTTTGATCCTACAATATTACTCATTTTAAGTTTGAAGTTTTAATTGAATGTGATCTCTTTCAAGTAGTAGGATTTTTCTAACTTGTGCTTTGTGGGTCACAAGTTAATATCAATATAAACTTCTAAGTCAGTATAAACTCAATCAACTAATTATATTTATTAATTTAAAAAAACACACTTTTCATATTTTTAAAAAAAATTAGATATCTTACAAACTGTAAATCGTCAAGCAACATAAAACACACTATTACGACGAGTATTAAATCATCTTTCTATCGAGGAACATATGTATATACAAATTGTTCCTCCTAACATAGGGTGCTTAATCCTTATTCGATACAATCTATTTGATTGACTAATCGCTCTGGCAGCCTCGAAATAATGAGTTTTCAAACAGTCTACCCAACCATCGTACTCATCAGAGTAATAATGAGTAAATGAGTAAATCGTGTGAGCTAACCCACGTAAAACGAGCTCGTCTTTTACATCTATAACATAGATCATGTAATTGTATTTCTTTGATTCCATTGAAAGACTAAAGGGATTCTTAGTAATACTGAAGAGATCGCACTCCCTATTTTTGAGAAAATCGGATACACCTTTCTCATCTGCATATATAACGTGAAATGGAGAGAGTTCATACAAACCACAGAGTAGAATCTGTTGCTGAGATAGAAAGAAACTCTCAGAGATTACATATTCTCCTGCTATCACTTTGTCATTATAGAAATGATTGATATTTTCCAATAAAGCCCCAACTGATGTATCGATGAAATCACCTGACCTTTTTCGTCTTTCAACGAATTAACGATTAACGGTTTGTGAAATAATTAATTAAAAAAAGATAAAGTTAAGTCTTTTTTAAATGGATGACTATGATTAGTTAATTGAGTGTATGCTAAACAAAAGATTTACATTGAACTTTTGCCCATGGGGCAAAAAGTTAAATGTAGTCGTTTTATTAATATTGTTTAAGATTTTATGATGTGTTATTGAACATATATTCAGGAAATGATGAAACCATGTGTTTGTGTAGATGAATATACAGTGTTTCTTTTTTCTTTTATACGTTGAAATATAGTAAGTGAAGATGAGCATATATTGTTACTAAAATTAAAAAGTAATGTAATATAAAAAAAGAGCTATGCACTTAATCGATGAATCTCTTATGAATGTTCTAAAATATATGTTATTTTAACATAGAAGAATTTAAAATACTGTCTTACTGATGAGAAGGGTAAAGATGACTTTGTTATTCGTGTTGGACGAGACAACATATTATATTGCAGTTAACATAGTTTTGTTCCTCTACTAATACTCGATGTTGTATACGGTTTGTGGCGATTGTCACTTTTACGGAATTACTGTATTATTTAGTCGATGACCACTATTCTACTGATAAACAATTATTTTTTTTCTTTTCATTCTTAATGCAATCAATACATAATTTTCTATGTTAATAATTAATTTTCTTTTAGTTAATCTGATGTAAAAAATATTCACAAAACAAGCCAACTTAAGGCATTCTAAAAAAAATAGTAAAAAACAAGTCATGCCTAGAAAAATCAAATGACATACTTAAAAAATCACGACTCATAATACACCAAAAGATAATTAAGCTAAAAACAAAATTAAAAACAGATATTTATCGAATAAAAAAACAATAAAAAGTCATAACTGTCAATCGAACATTACAAACATATATTTAGAAAATAAAAAAAGTAAAATGATAATCATAAGTCATACCCGTCCATCGGACGGGTTTTGCCACTAGTATATATATATATATATATATATATATATATATATATATATATATATATATATATATATATATATATATATATATATATATATATATATATATATATATATATATATATATATATATATATATATATATATATATATATATATATATATATATATATATATATATATATATATATATATATATATATATATATATATATATATATATGTATATATATATACATATATATATATATATATAAATTTTTAAATATATGTATGTATATATATATATACATGTATGTATATATATATATATATATATACGTATATATATATATGTAAATACATATATATATATATATATATATATATATATATATATATATATATATATATATATATATATATATATATATATATATATATATATATATATATATATATATATATATATATATATATATATATATATATATATATATATATATATATATATATATATATATATATATATATATATATATATATATATATATATATATATATATATATATATATATATATATATATATATATATATATATATATATATATATATATATGTATATATATAAATTTATATATGTATATATATATATATATATATATATATATATATATATATATATATATATATATATATATATATATATATATATATATATATATATATATATATATATATATATATATATATATATATATATATATATATATATATATATATATATACTAGTGGCAAAACCCGTCCGATGGACGGGTATGACTTCTGATTTTTGTTTAACTTTTTTTATTTGGTAAATATGTTTTTGTAATGTCCACTTGACGAGTATGAGTTCGTGTCGTTTAATTTGTTTGTCATTTTGTAAATATATTTTTCTTGTAATTTTTTTAGTTTAGTTTATTTTTAATGCATTATTAGTCGTATTGACTTGTATTTGTTGAATAAATTCAGAATTAATTATTAATAAGTTTTTAGTTTGAGTAAATACTTGTATACAATTTTTAAGCATAAAATTAATTATTTGATGCTTTCTTTATTAGAACTGTTTTTAATGCATGATTAAATTTTTCAAAAATTATGAATATATTTTTAAGATATCATTAAACTTAATACAATGTTTACATTATCAATAAGTTCAAGTGTGTCATCGTTGTTATAAGAAAAAAGTACACTACATATCCATTTTAGTTGTTGGAAAATAAGAAACGAACAAAAAAAGTTTTATGATCGGTAAAGAACTTCACAACTTAAGACTTTTCTTTCTCTTTAATCTCGTAAAAAACACATAAAGTTAGCATAAAAACCCTTGTAGATATACCACTTGGAACTTTATATAAGAAGTATATATCTGTCCACTTGGCACTTTATAAATAATGTAGATATACCATGACAAACCCCAATATTCTAAAAATTTCTAATGATCACTTATATATTTGTATTTGGTAAAATATATTGATCCATACTGATGTGTTCGGCCTACCCATGTAACTAAAATCCACCTAATGCATCAGTAAAGAACGAAAAATTTGATTTAAACATAAAAGATAAATAGTTTATACATATCCTCTAACATTACATATAAGTTTGACTATAGACCATAAACTTATAAAAACTTTTTATTTAAGCTTTTATTATTGTGAACAATTATTCTCTTTATAACAAATTTATTTTTAAGTATGATAGCGATTATAATTAGGTTGGTGTTATTATTCTTTATTGTTGAGTGTTAATTTGCTGTTTGGCCCACTCTCTCACTCGAGGTAATAGAGTGACCGAGATTTCATTAGCCGTTGCAACATACAAAAAAAATTAATCTTCAGTGTATTCAATAAAGGAAAATTGGTGACATCCAAAATTCCCTCCAAGATGTCTTTGTCTTGGAGAGATATTTTGTCGAAGTGTAGGAGTCGAATCCAAAGGTCACAAAAGAATCTTTTAATTATAGAAGATGCTAATTCTCGTTTTGAGGAAACTTGAATTAAAGCTATACTGGTTGAACAATTCAGTTTCTCCATATTTACATGTTTAGATGATTTTGTCAATTTGAATTCGTCACTTTTTGATTTGCACATGTATGTTTTAAGATCTTTATGGCTGATTCTCGACCTGCTCCTTCACGCCCTAGTGCGGACTTCCTTTAAAAACTAAGGTTTATAGGCCAATGTGTCCAAGATTGAAAGTAGTATGTTTGACCTATAAAAGCCAAATATGGTATATTAAAGCGACTCATGAACGCAAAAAATAATCATCTAAACTTAAATTTCATGGTTTATTACTCCAATAACATGTTATCAGCTTAATTTTATGGCAATGATATGCATTTTCAGTCTAATCTGGTTTGCCGGTGTAGGATAAAGGAGAACCTCAAGCCTGTAAAATTTGTGGATAATAATATCGACCGAACCATGAAAATTAACATATATAAAACCTCTCAAATTTTTCTTTTTAAATTGTAATGTTGATGCATCCCATTCATTACGACAAAAATGGTATAAGAGTTAGGCTTGTAATTGATGACAAAATCTAAATCCATTAGAATAAAGTATCTATTGGCCGAATGGTCATTTTAGCCGAAAGCTTTGTTCCTATATTGAGATGTTTTTCACTACAAATATCCAGATTTAGAGACATCAGTGATCAGTCATATCGCAATTCACAAGGTACAAATCTGGATTAACATAAAATCAAAATACTTCCAGCATCTCACATATGGTTGTACCTTTTTAGGACTGGTTCACAGCTCGCAATGGTCGAAGCATCTGACCATCAGAGCAGAACTGAAACCAAGATTTAATTGCCTTGCTGCAAAAAAAACTGCCCAATGCTAAATATAGAAGTGCAACCACAAAGTAACTAAAATCTAGATTTAACCAGTGTCCATATTATATGTTGCATATTAAAACCGTTATCTAAAACTGCATCGTTTTGAAGTTTTAAATATAAACCAAGATTTTACAGCAATAATGCGAAGAAATTAGGTAGTAAAGTTGAAACAAAAATAGAATCTTGTACGCCAATTAAGGAAACTGTAGATAAAATGGAAACGTAATAAGTCTGGACTTTGTAGAATTTGTTTACGATTTACGGATGTAAAAGTCGTATTACAGGTCAGATCGTTGAATCTTTAACAAAATTGATCATTCCACGTAAATCAGATAGCATTAAAAGGAAGAATAATTAAAATATTCACATGTATAGGTTGATAAGTATCTAAAAGGGAAAGTAACTCAAGTTTCTACCTTGAATAAACAAATAGTACGTGTGGGGGTATGAGAAGTAGAGTTCTCCTAATGTGTACCTTTGTGAATAATCTGCTAACGTCATTTGGCACTATTTTACTTCGTACTTAAGGGGCATCTAGGACTGATTTTCTAGTTGAACCAAGCATATCGGCTTTCTAAGTTTAACTATGTCAATAAGGAGTGAAAATAAGAATATCCAAACGCCTCCTTAAAGTATTTGGAGTTCGGAGCTGCACAGAGGATATCTGAACACCGCTGCCTATGAAGAAGGAATAACCTCTATCACACGGCCATAAATTTAGAATAAAAGTAACCGAAATATCACCTTCAAATAACCACATGCATAATTGCGCAAGATTTTTCGATGGGAAGAGTGATTTGTTGGCCTTTTGGAGTGTGTAGTCAGATTAAAGACCGTGACTTATCATTGCAGGGCCAAATTTCATATAAAAAATAGATTATCAAATGATTATCCCTATAACGCATATCTATTACTTTATAGACTTTGATCAGCTCTCAAAGTGTATCGCCCATAAGCCATCTGCAATAAGATGGAAAAGAATACACATACCTGTAGAAGCGCAGTGGATCTTGTTACTTAATAATACGTTCTTAAAACACATGATTATCAGTTTGATTATCTAAATCAAATTAAATCTTCCCACACGTCTAAGATCATGAAATTTGGCCTTGCATCAAACGATTTAATATGAAAACCAAACAACTCTAGAAGCTGCAAAACTACACTAAGCCTTCCAATGGGAATTACATCAGACTCACATCTAATGAACACGAATATATGATGTTCACTTTCTCTAGATATCGATTCTAAATTAAGATAACTGTTGTACTTTAAAGCCGCTATAAAAATAGCAGGGGGAGGGGGATGAAATACAACAGTCAGCATAAATTCTTGACTTAACGGTCCTTTTATAAACTAAAATTAAAAACCTCTTTAGTAAATGATGGCATCAACACGGGGTGATCCTAAAAATAAAATGTATGACTTAATAGTCTCTTTGTAGACTAAAATCAGAAGCCTCTTTAGTGCTAATGGTATCACCAGGGGGTGTTTAGATAGTGGTTTGATTTTCATTTAATAAGAATTGTGTAAAAAAATGTTTGAGATGCAACTACAAAAACAAAACTACATGAATAAAAAGCCTATTCTTTGGGTAAGTTTGAAGGTTTTATGCCTCAGAAAAACACATTATGGGAATTTAACCCATTTGAGATAATAATATTTTGTTAAGCTAAGTGGTGTCTTATAGTACTACTTATTTGGTCTGTTAGAAATAAACTGCATAACCCATACCAAACGTAAGCAATTGGATCGAAATCGAAACCTCTAATCATAGAAACAATACGATATTATTGATGTTGAGACCAAATAGATTAGTTCAGGTCAATACTACAAAAGCTGCACCAGTCCCTCGAAATGCTTAAGACTCAGCTTATACTATAACCTAGTTGTAATTTATCTTAAAAACAAATAGTAGCAAACAACAAAATCAAAAGACACGTTAAATTATATGCTTATTATGAACGAAATAAAAAGGTTGATTTATAACTGAAGAATTTATAAATGCACGAAAACATTTAAACAAAAAAACTACCATTCGTATTAAATCCCTAATATGTCTTCATTCATTCGTTTTTTTACAACAGATATTGTGTTGCAGAAGGTAAAGCTCCTTTTTACGTGAATTAATATGAAGCTGCTTCAGGTTCAGTTAGGCTACTATGTATTATTACTATATTGTTGTTATTGCATGATTTTGGCTTTCCAGATATTTTGTTAATTAGTAATTTAATTTAATGCTTATGGTTAATAAAGCATCATGTGTTGTTGCCATGTTGGTCTCCATTGAGTATAACGTTACTGCGTTGACCTATAATCAGACAATGGACCAAAGACACATAAAAGTAGATTTGATAGAGTAGTTTTAATAAGCAATCCCAAATCACTCGGATGAAATATATTTATATACATGTCTAGTACATTGACTCTAATCTTATAAAACTATTCAATTGCATACGGTTACGGTTCTTCAATTTGTTTCAGATGTATCTATGTAGTCTTTCTGTTGTGCAAAATCAATGTCTCTTTTATTTCAAATATTTTTGTGGGTTGGTTGGATGGCGACAGAATAAAGACACAAAGATGATCCATCAAACAAAAAGGACTGAACTAATATATATGAACAATTGTTACCCAATTTTACTCACAAAACATTAAAAGTCATCCACATATCTGATATAATGATACTTTAGGTAACTCATCTTGATATTCAATTCCAAGAAAATAATGATCCTAAAAAATCTTGTTTGAGCCAAAATTTAATGCTCAAATGATATATAGCTCTTATAATATGGCTCTTTAGTGGAATTAGATTTCGAGGGGACTTCATACAAAATACCTTAGAAAAAGCATTGATGTAATTACTCTTTGATTTTATCTCAGATAGTAAGAACTAATGAATCATGTTAAATCTTAGATACCTATTCCAAAAGGCATTCACATCTTTTATAGCTGATTACATAAAAAGATAAAGTTAACTAATTAATGACTCTGATAAATGAAAAATATAAGGTTAATTACTTTTAGCACATACATTATTATGTATCAAGAGCTTTAATAATGTAATCTTATCATATAACTTTAATATTGGCTTTTACCATAAATGGCTAATTTGCAACGATTCCATAGTACCAACAATAGCTTTGTCAAACAGCTCACTGTATTCTACAAATCATTATCATTATGTACAAATGATAATGCCGCTACCCATTCGCAGACACCACCTATTTGTGTGGTGGTTTATTTAGACGCCATTTCAGTCTATAAAATCAACCTTGGTAACCCACTGATTTATGAGCCACTAAGTATATACATATATAAAGTAAAAACTTACTTGTATAGCAACGCCTTCTCTTGTCATATAATAGTTCCACATTCATGATTAAAGTCAAAGTATTCCTTTTTTTAACAGGGTCAAATAAAATAAATGGATCATGCGGATTCTTGAGCAACCCTATTGGGTAATATTTGAATCAATGAATCAAATTAAAAACTTATAATACCAAGCCAATCACATGTTCACAGATTACTAATCAGTAGAGATATTACCAGTACACGACCAGAACACTTCTAACATTATTACATGATATTGCAATCACCTAGATTTACGTTGGTCTCAACACTCTAAATCATCGAGCATGAGCCATGAACTCGGCATTAGGTCTTTACATTCCACCTTTAAAGATTTCAAGAGTCTAAACATAATGGGTACTGCTGCTTCTAAGCATCTATCTCATTGTATGGTACCCAGGGTGAAAACATAGATGCCATAGCTCAGAAGAAAAACTTCGTAAGTGACTTGCCCGTGGATACCAATACCTTGAATCCGAGGTTACCTACTATGCTCGGGACAAGACCAGAAGGATTCTTAGTTGTAATTCGTTCAGAAGACTATCGTGTACTTGTAAAAATTCCTAAAAGGAAACAAATTATTTGCCTAAAGTAACTACATGTAATAAAGGGGTGTGTGGGAATACAAACTTTTTCTACTTTTCTACTTACGTACCAAGTAATAAGAAGTGTTTGGGATTACCAAGTAACAAAAGGGTGTGAAGGTACTGCAAAGGTGCTTACAAATTGAGGATGGTCCATTTCCACATTCGGAGTTTTCTTCCTGTCTGAAGGACTACCTCGAAAAGCTGTTGCATAGCAAAATCATGATATCCTTGTCAATGCATTGTAAAATAGTGTCAAGTAAAAGTGAACTGAAGTTGTTATGCATTTATTTACCTTGTCAAGTAAAAGTGAATTGTAGTTGCATTTAAGATTACTCGTAAAGAAGCAGCATATTAGGAATCAGATACAGGAAGTAGTAGTGGCTTAAAATCTCAATCTAGTTTTAATTCAGTTCACTGGATCGAAATAGTAGTAGTAGCTTAAAAATCTTTATATCCATTGCCTCTGTTTTACACAATCCTCAAAAGCCCCCCATCATTTTTAAGGCCCTAGATTATTTTAAGTAATCTATCTAAACATAGATCGTCAAACAAAAAGCAATATCATGCAAAAACTATCGCATACCCTACTCATAAATTCTACATTTCCAAGCATTCGTTGTGACACCCTTTTATAATGTCACATAGTTTGGTCAGGGTCTCCAAATATGCATTTGCACTCAAGGTAAAAAAAGGCCTGAGCTTTCCTTCTTTCTATCAGCGACTTCCGGTTAAATAAATGTTAGAATAAAGGACTTTTAGGTTTTTTATAACCTTTCTATACCTGTTATGCTACTGCAAGGGATCTCAAACCATGTTCACTAAATTTCATCCAAATCAGGTCGGCATAACATATGAGCGATTCTCTAGTGGTAAGTTTGTACTTTGGTGCATAATCATCCCTACAGAATATATGCAAGGCTTGAGCGATTCTTTGCCAGTTTCTCTTACCGAGCATCTAGATGATATTGGTCTTGGAGAAGCAAGTTACTGAATTCTTTGCCTACTCTAGTTGTTTGCCTAGTTTTACGCACCTGGGAACGTTATGCATATTCGATTGAAGATGTTATATTATCTTCAATCCTATTATCTCCAGGATTCAAGGTGTAGATGGATGGATGGATTTATGTGAAATCGATTAGGGTTATTGTGAATGGTCGTCAGATTGAATGTATGAGAATAAATAGGTGATTATTTTATCGAGTTTTAGTTTGAGCCCATGGTATTTTTAAGCCCGTGCTGACATGGATTAGTGCCCTAATAGATGACGTGGCAAATCCCTCCTCTTATATATAATGTAGAGATATATATATATATATATATATATATATATATATATATATATATATATATATATATATATATATATATATATATATATATATATATATATATATATATATATATATATATATATATATATATATATATATATAGGGGAGAGATCAAATAAAAAGATTTTTTTTGTGAGAAGGATAAGAAGGATTTTCAGCCATTGATTTAAAATCAATGGATGAGATTAAACCATAATTCTAACTAACAAACAAACTAACTAACTATCTAAACATGATTTTAAAAAAGTTTTTAAAAAATTTTGAAAAATTCCACTAGATCGGATATGTTGGTGCATAAAAAATTTGTGAAGAAAGTTTTTAAAATTTTGAGTTTTTTACGTTTTTTAATGCACAAGAAACGAAATTCGATGCACAAAAAGGTGATATTTGGTGTACAAATTTTTTATCATGCCCAAAATTTTTAATTTGTTATAGTTTGATGTGGAATCAAATTTTAAAGGAAAAAGTCAAAAGAAGTTAGGCAAAAAAATGAGTTCTTGATGCACAAAAAACGTAAAAGATAACGTTTTTGTGCATCAGAATTTCATTTTTGTTTTATATATATATGTATGTATATATATATATATATATATATGTATGTATATATGTATATACGTATATATATATATATATATACATATATATATAAATAAATATATAGTTTTGTTCCTCTACTAATACTCGATGTTGTATACGGTTTGTGGCGATTGTCACTTTTACGGAATTACTGTATTATTTAGTCAATGACCACTATTCTACTGATAAACAATTATTTTTTTTCTTTTCATTCTTAATGCAATCAATACATAATTTTCTATGTTAATAATTGATTTTCTTTTAGTTAATCTGATGTAAAAAATATTCACAAAACAAGCCAACTTAAGGCATTCTAAAAAAATTAGTAAAAAACAAGTCATGCCTAGAAAAATCAAATGACATACTTAAAAAATCACGACTCATAATACACCAAAAGATAATTAAGCTAAAAACAAAATTAAAAACAGATATTTATCGAATAAAAAAACAATCAAAAGTCATAACTGTCAATCGAACATTACAAACATATTTTTAGAAAATAAAAAAAGTAAAATGATAATCATAAGTCATACCCGTCCATTGGACGGGTTTTGCCACTAGTATATATATATATATATATATATATATATATATATATATATATATATATACTAGTGGCAAAACCCGTCTGATGGACGGGTATGACTTCTTATTATCGTTTAACTTTTTTGTATTTGATAAATATTTGTTTATAATGTTTGATTGGTAATTTTAGTTTGTATCTTTTGTTTAATATACTTACGTATCAATCTAATAATACCTAAATGGGTCCAAAAATTATAGTAAGGTTAAATCAGTTATATGAAAAATAATTGTTCAATGCATAAGCAAAAAATTTAAAAAGATTTTTTATCTAATATGGCAAGCTTGTTTTATGAATATCTTTTATTGGTTTGCTCATTTATGTTTTTTACCAAATAAATTTATTAAGCACAAGAAAAGTATGAATGTAAGATAAGTCAAAAGAATAAATTATTCACAAGAACAAAGTATATGTTGTCGGTTCAAATGCAAAAATAGAGCTTATTTGAACCCAACTTTGATTGTTAATGTTTATCACGATAAGAAATCTTGAATCCTTTTATACACTTCACTCTCGAAGCATGTAAATGTTGATAAAATTCTAAGAGTAGTTAAATCAAATACAGTTGACCTTCAAATTAGTAATCGGTTCTTAAAACAGAGTCCTTTAAAAGATTAGCATAATTTTAGGCATTTTGAAAAGTGAAATATATGTATTGAGATAAGCTTTTTTTCCCATTATCTATCTTTCGTTTTAGCTAAACTTCTTTGTTTTATTAGTTTAAAACTTTGACTAAAGGACTCATGTTATGAATTTCACTTTTAGGTAGTAGTTATGACGGATATAGGCGCAATATTCTTGAAAAAGATGCGTACACCATTCAGCAAAAGCAGACCAACATTTGCGGTTTAGATTGGTTGAGTTTTATTTGCTATTGGACAACATATCAATTTAAGTACCTGATAAACGAATAAAAGAACAACTCAACTTCATTTAGAGCTTTTACATTAAAGGGCCGACTTGCAAACAATGTGTACCAACAATAGGTAGTATGATATTTGTTCTTATTAAACTTTGAAGAAAACTTTACACGTTTAGTAGCCTCCAAATCTTCTTCAGATGCTGAGAGTAGTATTAGCCCAAGTCCCATTTTTTCTTGAAGTAGCTTCTTCTTCAGCAACTCTTTTCTTTTGTTCCTGTTGTTTAAATCGACATGAGTAAAAAAGCCTAAATACTATATGGGTTTTGCTAATGACAACACTTAAGAATGATCTTTTTTATTACAACTGAGTATAACAAATGAAATCAACCAATCAGAATCAAATGTTTGTTGTGCATCCTGATTTTAGGGATTGTGGCCATGATTTTCGGAATTTACACCCAATCATAATGATTCATTGATAACATTGTAATAAATTCCTTCTCTTAACGACAACCTCAAGGGCTATCATTAGCAAAACCCAAAGTATATATGAGACGGGTGAACTCAGGTAGTAGTAACCTACTTAATCAGATGGGTTAATATCAATGTTTTAAAAACCGACTTATAGATCGACTCGATCGAGTCACCGGGTCCGGGTCAACCCGTTTCCTAAAAGAATAATTTTTTTTCCTTCATATTTTTTAAAATTAACAAAAACTATATATAAATACCATAAAAAACTTCCGTATAAACTATTTACCAACTAATATAATATATAAAAATAGATTTCCCTCGTAAATACACAAAATTTACACCTTTTTTTAAAAAGAACCCCGAAAAGATCGAAACCCGGTCGGGTCCGAGAACTGGGTTGACCCGGGTCACCCCAAACCCGGCGCGTCTAGCCAGGTTTCGGGTCAATATGACCTATTTTTGGTTGGACCCGCTGGGTCGACCCGGGTCTAAAGACATTGGTTAATATGACAATTTTTATGTCTAGCTAACCAGTCAAATAAGCAAACCAATGAAAGCATAGATAGCAAATCGGGACAAAATTGAAAGCATATTTGCTGACATGGCAAGAACTTTTACCTATGTATCACATAAAACATAACTAACACCAACGCAATCTATAACATACCAATCAGGACAAAACATAGTGTTTTTCAATTATTCTAAATTAAGGTTTTCATAGTTGTTCCTCCCTGAAAAAGGAATCTTTCATGCATTTCTGAGAAGCAGCAGACAATAGAACAATGAGCCTGCTCCACATTTTCTGAGGTGTAAATTTAATAGTGTAAACTGACTGAAAGTTTATATCCCCTATAATTTATACCACCCGCCTATTAGTAAAGTTCTGTTAAACTTCAAAAAAGAAATGAGAATTTACCTGAACGACATATATAATTCCACTTTTTTGCTTTAAAAAATAGCAGACCGTGAGCTTTGAATAGCATTAATAGCCATGAGTTTCAAATAGTTCATTTTTTATTAATCCTACTTTGAAAAAAGAAAGTACATCTCAATATTCTTTTAAGATAGAAAGATCATACCCGACTGCAGGTATAACAATGACATCAGCCACACTGAATACCTTTTCATGAATCTTTATTTGGCAGTTGCTGTAGTAAATGTAATAGGGAATACATTTTCATGAATATATTAAACAGATTGATCAAATGTCTGTAAGGCTTTCTTGACTTTAAATGGGCTGCTAGCCCTTATTTGAGGAACGATATGTTTCGTGCATCCCATCTTGTTGTCACTATCACCGTACCCCATGTGTGACATTTATATAAGATTTAGTAAGAAGATTTAAAGAATCTGTATCTAACTTTACATACTGGTAACGATGTTTCAGCAATTGGACTTTGAGACAGAAACTTTTCTTGAGGCCATGTTGCATATTGCTTTTAAAACTGATTCCGGAAAGTACTCTTGACTCACAGAGAATGCGTTCATAGGATATTTTAGTCCAGACCATGGTAGCGAAACTGATGCACCTATAGAGACGCATTTATAAGATGTGTCTGTCTTTTGTTGCAAAAATTAGGCTGTCCGTGACATCATATTCACTCCTAGATACTGCTTGCCAATTAACTGTCACTTGAAATAATCAGTTCAGTGTTTGAATAAACGAACTCAGGGGTCAAATACTCAAATAAATGAATAATTAGTTTATTACTAACTGCAATAAAACATACATAATCAGAATTTGTGAACCAACAAAACATCTTGTCAACAAATAACTATAGGATAGACAATTGGACATTCAACAAAGGTATTCGACTGGTCGTTTTATTACAAATAGGATAGACAATTTGATTCTGGTTGTTCAGTATCACATAATTAATTTCAAAACACGCATACAAACACCCTCCAACATTCATAAAAGTGACAAGAACATGTATGAGGTATTCATTGACCTGCCAATCAGAAACAATATAATGTAAATTGTAGAGAGAATACGAACTTACCTGAGAAGTAGGAACACAAACAATAATAGGTTCTCTACACTCCTTTAGTGGTTCAATCTTAATTGTTTTCTTTGAAAGTTCATCCTTGGACACGACACATTCCGTAAGAATGACCGATGTATAGTCTGCATCTTCCGGGCTGTTATTTGTGTTTTCTGAATTGCATAATACACACACAAATATAGATTAGTAATAACGTATGCAGTTTTTGTATGTAAATTATAATTAAAACAAAGAGACATAACCTTCTGAAAGACTCGTAACCTTATTAAAGTTGACTATAACACCCCATGTGATATTATCCTCAATAGATAAGGGGAAGGAACTATCGTTGGCATATACACAATGAAGCCATAATTAAGTGCTTCAGGTTCCTGAAAGTAAACGGCATTCAACATGAAAAATCCAGTCGTGTAGTATGATGGATACGGAAATATATGCTACACCTTCTGATATAGATTGTAATCTGTGTAATGAGATGCTATCTTATACTGAGATGAAATTGAAATTTAAAGCTTTCACTTACCTTTCACTAAGGTCAGTTATTACCACTTTCGTCCCCTCATTACAATGCCTGGCATAGTTTCACATAATCTCATAATGGTAGTGCAGCTATCGTGTGACTGCCAATGCTTCTAGAATCCACACCAGTTGTGTCTCTTTTACAAAGTTATTTCTCTTACCTTTATGGTCTGTTTCGTTATATCCTCTTTTGCTTTTGCCTTTATCTTGTGAACCTGAGGTAACACATAAACAGCTGGTGCCACCATGTATTTCTTTTCAGCGATACGTCTCATTTGCTTGGTAGTCTGAAACACGTCGCAACAATAGGCGGTAAATTAAAATGCGTAATTATTCAAAATGGCATATAGTTAAGCAATAATTTGCAGCTGATACATGTTTTTACCAAGATTGTAACTTCATTGTGACCTTTTTATTTAAATCATTAAAGGGCATGTTAGTAACAGTGGACTTGTCATTTGATGAACCTCTTTTAGTGTTTGGTTGCAGAACAACCTTTTTCGCCGGAGGGTGTAATGGTGGTAAACTTCCAGATATACCCAAGGCTCTTCAGGCATAACTTCCTTAACAGCCTCAAGACCACATTTCTTCACAAGCATTTCAAGGAGCAACTTCACCTGCAAGAATAACATACGATAATGTGAGGGTTTACAATTGACTCATCATCAGCTATCTGAAAAGGCAAAAACTGATGCAAATTAAAAAAAATAGTATCCCTGTTATAGCAGCAAGCATATTTTTTGCGCGTTCAACTTTCTCGATTTTCCAAAATTCTCTTAGATGAAGGTCTGTAGTATAATATTTACAACATACACCTGAGTAACATGTTTCTTAGAGAAAAAGGTGTCAATATTATTACAGTGACTGAAGTAAATAAAAAGAGTTTTGTGAGATTGGCTAAAAATCATACTTGTCATAGCTTTTAATACACCTTAATGTACATGTGAAGAAAAAATAATGAAAAAAAACTAAAGTTGGAAAATTAAAACTCAAGACATCTTTACTCAAAAGGAGGAACAATATAACTCACATGCTCCTTATTGACCGTGAACAGTCCCTTTGATTGGCATTCTGGGCAGGAACCAGCCTTCAGCTCTGAATATGAATTTTGAACGAAAGGCCCCAACACTAATCCACATTTACTACAATCATACTTCGCCTGCTTCAATTGGGCAAGAACTCCAAATGGTCTGGTCACAACTCCTGCTACGTGAATCATTATGTTTAAATAGATTTGCTTGAGAAAAAAAACGTAAGGAGGTTATTCAAAATGTATACATTCAAGTTAATAATAAAGCTTCTGATTAAAACAAATGGGTTATACCTGATGTTGCGAATCTGATCAGATCATACACATGTAAGTTGATCACTCTAACATAGATTTTTTTATGAATACTTTTGTAGTTTGGAACTTTGGATGAAGATTAAAGACATTAGAAACTTGTTCCATGACCTACAGAACGGACTGAGGTGAATATATATATAAACAGACTGAATCAATGAGTCGGTGTTACTTTCGAGAGTATCAGCTACATATTTAAGAATTCTAGTGCACTTTTTATATCAAAACGTCATCCCTAAGTGTATGAAGACATAAATCATGCTCAGTTATAGATCATAAACATCATCTCGCTCTCATGTTTGACACTGAAGGAGCTTCCTTTCTTGCCTTTAAAGCATCAGTTCACTATATTTTTCTCACTCACCTCTGCTTCACTGTCTCCTCCAATCTGATCAAAGACTTGATTATAGATAAATAGAGACCTCACTTGCACATTGCCTCCATTAACCGTAAGGTTATTTGGTCCTCCAACATTCATTAATTGTAACCGGGGACCTGGAATATCACACAACAAAATTACAAATAAACAACTTAGATAAATAAAACCATGATTTAGAACAGACAAGGTTTATCTATCACCACACGACCTAAAAAGAGGATTGCCAAATGACGAAATTGTAGTCAATAAATTAAACTCATGTATGCATGTAGCCAAAATTGTATTATTACATAACGCTTGAAGATCACCTGTTGGCTCTTTGAGCTTCTAGCTGTCCTTGAACAACGTTTGGACTTATTTACCAGCCTTATGTGTTCATGCTCCAGTCTTGAATTCCAGTATACCAATCTATAATCGAACTTGAAGTTTGCACCATACTACTTCACCTATGTAGCCATGTCAGGTCTCCCCGCCAATCATCGAAAAGTTGGTACACGAAAATTGTTTGTAATGGAACCAAATTTATTTAAAAACATCTGGATGCTTTGGTAGTTTCTCTGTTAAGCGAGGATATAAAATTGTATCAGTTTAACTATAAGAACCCCAGTCTTAAAAGTACCTTCTCATCGTTACGGTTCACATGACCAAGCTTCACCTTCCCTTTGTAAGTTATTTGCAGCTTTCTTCCACTCGAGATCAAGCTTCTTAGAGTGCCCACACCTGAAGAAAAGACACATATTATGAAACAAAATTCCAAAATCCTAAGCTAAAGGGTTGATTCCCACAAAACCAAATTTGTGCTTAAATAAAAAAAAGCCCCTTTTAGATGGTAATATATGCTGGAATGTAACGTCCGTATATACCTGGAAGCCTTTTTGTCTAGACCATAAGCAATGGCAGCAGCAACGGTCTGTTAATTGATGATTCTCATGACATTTAGACCACAATTGGCACCAACATCCTTTGTTGCTTGCGCTGCGAGTCCTTGAAGTGAGCGGGAACAACGACAACAACGTTCTTTATGGTTGTCCCCAAATTTCTTCAATAGAGAATTGTTGGTCTTCGTTATTTTAATCGACCATAATCATGGGTTTTGTCACGATGCAACTTTGAAAGGCGTTTCCTTCATGTCGCTTTGCACTGATGGATCAGAATACCTCCCTCCAATTAAACGCTTGGCATCTGTATACCACAAAGATCAAGTTAGACATGAGAATCACTCAATTATATAATACAATAGTGGTTTGATCAAGCTAAAGATGAAGTCAGCTAAGTCAGCAGATTTTAAAGTTCTCTAAAATCCACCAGATTTAACTGGAAGATTTCCCGTTCAACAAATAAATCAAACATGAGGAAATATGTAAGAGACATCAACAGAATTCTCCAAGTACTCTATGATATTCATAACCAATTTTGAGAAGGTAAGAATTTTCTTACCATCCTTCGGTCACTACAAACAGCAGAGTAGGAGATGTATTAGGAGATGTATCAGACCCTCTAATAAACATAAATTTATTATAAGCCTCCTCCCTTTTTAGTCTAGTCCAGGAATTATCGTATATAAGAAGTTATAAAATTGCAAGTCCTTTTGCAGCCTGGCCGGACATTTTTTCATTCGTTGGGAACATGAGAAACTAAAGGTCTGAAACTTCAGAGTACTTTGGATATGATTTGTCATCAGGATCCACAAAATGCTCTATCTCAGCAAGTGTTAACTCAACTCAAGATATCTGAAAATGTTTAAAAGAAAAAATGTCAAATTTTCAGAAACAAATACTTTGTCAAGTCATTACGAATGAGTTGATTAAAGTTGTGTATTTTCAAAATCGCAGACAAACCTTTATACCACTTTCCATTAGATTCTGGACCAACTAATAAGTCTGATTTGAGGAATTGATTATTGAAAGCATGAAGAGATTTATAGCATATTCAACAACGGCCACATACTGGACACACAGTTGCAGTGCAGACCACATGATTTACAGACCAAATACTTGCTGATATTAAAAACCTTGTTAACGTCACAGAGTGCATAAACTGAGTTGAGAACGCGAACTGAGACCACGACCATTACTGAAGTTGATACTTGATAGGATGATACTTGATAGGATCATAAATCCATTGTTGCTAAAGTGGTTAATCAATATATTACAAAACCATTGGGTGATCTCAACTTACACTACGGTATTCTTTTTTCTTGGAACTTACAGGACCCAAGTGTAAAGGATTAAATGAACAAATATCGAACGGCCATCATTAAACCAGATGGTGAAGCAACTTCAGAAGACCTTCCAAGGTGCTGAAAGTTGGGCCCCCAGTTTGATTTACCAGAATACTATTCAACGATGCAGCCGGTTTTGCAAACCCCTCAATAATATAGCAGCAGAACAATTATCCATGGGGTTGAAGCTTATGCCAGCTGTGTATTTGGTGAAAGAATCAGAGGCGGTATCAAATCCAAATTCATGATGTCCAAAAAGAAAGTATAAATAAAAATACTATA